>CM023451.1:36150290-36209648 GCA_013339765.2 Haemaphysalis longicornis | reverse complement strand
CCAACACGTCACCAAGATGCTCAAGTGCCCCGTGCGGGGCCATGTAGAATGGGCTTTAGACTGACTGATGCTGCCTTGACGCGGCAAACCTGATGACCGTGGGCTCTGCGAATGCTGCGCAGTAGCAGCATGTGGAACCGGCCCAATAATAGTGTGAGTAGCGTTTGAGAGATGCTGCCAGGCTGCCGTGTAGGTTTCACGAGCGGGTGACTTCCAGCGTTGTAATTTGGGGGGTGTGAAGATTATGTGAAGAAGCAACACTCCCAAGTTTTGGCAGCTCACATTAGAGGTGTGAGCATTATGCGAGTAAACGCGGCATTACATTTCCGCAAAAAGTGCCCATTATAAACCATTAACTGTGCATCCTCAAATTTTGTGAGCCAATGTGATGCCTGTTTACTTGTGGCCAATCCATCGTCTGGTGAGAGGGTGCGTGTGGTTGTACAGAGCCAGCATAGCAGACGACATGCCCCCGGGCTCGCCGCTAGCGTGGGGTGTCTGCCAGCGACCGGGATGGCCAGGTGGGCATCGGCTGCTGGCTTCACCATTAGCCGAGGTTTCCCTCATGCTGGTGCGCCCGTGGAACACCAGGCACGCTAGGCGCTGAGGGTGCTTGCCACCGACCAGGGGCGCCACCATCCCAGGCGCAGTGTTCATGGGGCGCACGCTGCTGCGGCCAGGGCCCCCGGGCTACGCCATCAGCCCGGGTGACCCCCTCGGCTGCTTCTGCATGGACAGCCTTGGTGGTGGCTGCGTCACTTGATTCGAGCTGCTGACCCAGGCAGCACAGGACTGTTCGGCCTAAAACAAGCCGGTGTACTTTGGCCGGTGATTTTCTGTCCGGCCGTTTTCCGGCAGCCATGTTCGGCCCATGTCCAAATGTGGGCCTTTTGGCCGTATACGGCCGTACTCCATGGCTGTCCGACGGCAAGTGTCCGTCGGCCAGTCGACCGGCTTACGGTCATACGGCCAGATTCCAGCCGAGGGCTCCGGCCATTCCAAACCCACCCGGTACGGCCGAAGTACGGCCGCCGGAGGACAGCCGAGATGCGGTCGTCGGACTCCAGCCGGACTAAAAGGCACGGAAATAGGCCGTGCTACGGGTATTGGAGTTCAGCCACAGTACGTTAACTGTACTGAGGCCGGTCACTGCATGTCGCGCAAGCAGAGGACTCATTCGCGCAGTGCAGAAGCAGCACAAACCCACCATTTTAGTCCAATGCAGCCACATCAAAGTGAGAGTTCGCGCGCAAACCACCAGCCGTCCTGCTTTCAGCGCAGCCTTGCTTAATTACCAGCCTCGTTGACAGCAAAATTCATTTTTAAACAGTGCTCACAAATTGTCGCTCCTTTAATTGCTGTGCCTCTTTTACTGCCGAACACAGAAAATATTCAGTTCTTTGTAGCGCTTGAATAGATGTATTGTCCAGGTCCTGATATCCTCTGTGGGGCGGCTTACCTGTAATAAACTGGGAAAGAGGAGGGGGGGTGCGGCGGAGGGCGCATACTTTAGTGGATTGAATTTCAGAGAGATAAATTGCGCCGCTTTTAGCCAATTTTTTTAGGGCAATATTCCGGAACACTTTCATGCTATGACTACATAAACTATTTTTATAACAGTTGCTTGAACAACTTTGATGTTTATAAACCGGCGTGAATGCCTTTACGAAGCGTTTTGGTTCTCAACAAAACACTCGGGAGCATTAGTATAACTCCTTCACAAAAAAGTATGTCCAGTTTTGCCCATTTTTTTGCAAAGACATTTTTCTACTCGATACTTTTCTGATGATCTTGCGCAGGGCTGATCCTAAGAAGAGCGAACAGGTACTTCATTTTCATCTATTTTAATGTTGTTTTCATGAGTATACGTCCACACCCCTTAATAGTCCAAAAGAACTTAATTTTCTTCTAATGTCATACTACGTTCAAAAAATCTAGACGCGTTGCGAATGACGCCTTGCTTCAGGTGGCTGCAGTTGTTCCCTCTGTGTTCACGCAAGGAAAGGCGTAAAATTAGAGTTACATAATTTGTTTCAAACCAATAACATAGCAATGGTAGCATGCATACAGGAAACCTTGCATACTGCAACGAATAGGGCAATAAATATTTTATTGGTCAGGTTGAATGCGTAGGGTTCTCAACCCGTCGGAGGCGAACTTGCGCCTCTGGAAGTATATTTATTTATTTAGTTTATTTATTTGTTTCTTATTTATTTTTATTCATTTATTTATTAATGGTTTAATTATTTTTTTTTGATGCCTGCATGCATTACAGAAGGGAGATACATAACACTATAAGCATTTAATATGAGACAAAATAACAAAATAATTCTACAAAGCGCGCTGAAATAGTCAATATAAACAGTTAATGCAATCATACGTGGAAGATTATTACACTGCAGTATTGATGTAAAATAAAATGACTCACGCAAGGCGTCCCCTTTAAGGAAAGTTAATAATTTACTTTAAGCTAGCGGTCCCACTTTGCGATATGTAGAATGGCGCCTGGTAACGCCGCACGCCTGGGTAACGCGCGCACGCCTGGTAACCGCCTGGTAAGACCGCACTCCGAAGTGGCATACACGTATCGCAGGTCCCATACAAGGGCATGAAGCCACTTCTACAAAGAAAGCTCCGGCAACAATGGTAACAGGAATAGGACGAACAAATTATTAAATTCTATTTAATAAAACCACAGTTGGGTAATATACTACACAAAAACGAAACAGATTTACTGAAATATTTACGCGCAGACGGCAATCGGCCACACGTTGGTACTCATCGCTATTGTTGTACCGGTAGGGTAATTTGATGATGGTTGGATGTTTATGGCGCAAGGCCAATGGGGCAAAGAGCGCCAAAACAATAGCATATATGAGGGTGAAACCTTAAACACTACGACGTCAGCAAAAACAAAAGTAAATCACAAAACGACAATGAGCATGCTGGTGTATAGGGCAGGGAGTGATCACGCGTGGTATGAAATGAGGTCTAAAAATTGAACTTCTTCTAAATATTTAAAAACGCACTTGATAGAAAACATGGGATCATCAGAGAGGAAAAACGCTGGGTGTAGTGGGACGTGTAGTCTGTATAGCTGTGGGAAGTGTTTCCGTCGTGTTGTGTGAAGTGCCTTACATGTGATTAGTATGTGCACCACGGATAGGGCATCTCCGCACCTGCTGCACTGGGGTCTAGAAGATCCGTCAGCAGATACGAGTGCGTGCATGGGTGTGCCTATCCGCAGCCTACCCAAGGCGACTTCCGTGTGTCTGTTGCGTGAGTCAGCTGTGTACCGTCCCAAGTGTGGCTTTTTACGTGTAGTTTGTTGTCTGTCTGTTCGTCCAGTGTGTTTGCCATGTTCTCCGCAGGTGTTGTCTTATGTGTGGCTTGAGGTCTGTGTAGGGTACGGTTGTTATGTCTACAGTGTTCCTGAGTGCAGCAGCAGCAGCAGCCCTCTCGTCTGCCAACTCATTCCCAGCGATCCCAGCGTGTCCTGGAACCCAGCAGAGGAGCAGCTGATGCTTCTTTGCATACACAGACATGATAGTGTTAAATACAGATTAACTATGTGGTTTTGGGGGTGTATGCGATGACAGTGCGCGAACAACACTCAAAGAATCTGTGTAGATGATAGACTTGGAATTTGATTTTCAAGTATGTGCCGTACAATCAGTAAAAATCCCATACGCCTCTGCTGAAAAAATTGTCGTGTGGACGCTCATGGTTCTGCTGCACAGAAATTCGGACCATGAGCAGCGCAGGAGACCATAGTGGAGGTTTTAGACGCGTCACTGTAAAATTCTGCAAGTGGGTATTTAAACTGCAGAGACAGAAAGTGCTGCGTATTGCAGCTCGCGGTACCCGATTTTTGTCAAGTTTCATAAAGAAAGGTCGCACGACACAGGGAGAACTTGCCAAGGCGGTAAACTGTTTAAAAGGGATGACCTGTACACATCCAAAAACAAAGCACTGAGATCCGAGGCTCGCTCTTTCACTCTAAGTGAAAAGGGCAGAGGAACGGATGGGCGATTTACAAAGAGCAGAGATGTGGATGTGTCGTTAAGGACAGGATAAAAAGGATGAATTCAGCGAAAATTTAAAAGCATAAAGCAAGTCCATGTATGTTCGTTGGTTCTCAAGGCTCCACTTATTACACTCAACATAAAGACTCTCAGCAGGGCTAGTGCGAAAAGCACCCGACGAAGACGAAGGCCCGGGTGTAGAACTGGGTCAAGAATTCGCAAGGCTGTCTTAGTCGCCTACCCATACACCACACTGCCATAGTCCAAACGAGACCCAACCAAAGCAGTATACAAGCGAAGCAAGAGTTCTTTGTCGGAACCATAGGATTGGTGGGAGAGAACCTTAAGTATATTCATTGTTTTGAGACATTTATTTTTAAGTTCCTTGATGTGGGGAATGAATGTGAGTTTGTGATCAAACACAACACCTAGAACTTGTGCTCCTTGTTCACAGGAAGCGACATGCCATTAAGAGTAATGTCTGGGTCCGGATGGACCCCGCGCTTCCTGGAGAACACAACGCAGGAGCTTTTTGCAGGATTCAATTTAAACCCATTCTTGTCTGCCCAGCCGGCAAGCTTCTTGACACCGAGCTGGACTTGACGTTCGCAGATGGACATATTACATGATTTAAAAGATATCTGTACGTCATCTACATACACGGAGTAAGAAATTGTAGGCGGCAGTGCCTTCCCAAGGGAGTTCATTTTTACTATGAAGAGAGTGCAGCTTAGAACTCCGCCTTGCGGCACGCCTTTTCTTGCACGTGTACCTTTGACAGTGCAGAACCAACTCTGACGCGAAAGGTTCTCTCCGACATACAAATAGCTAGCAAGGGTGTTAAACATATTACCAGAAACACCGAATGACTTCAGGTCAGTAAGGATCCCATAACGCCAAGCGGTGTCATAGGCCTTTCTATGTCGAAAAACACAGTTAAACAGAACTGTTTATGAATGAAGGCATCCTTAATATATGACTCTAGTGCCACAAGTTGATCATTCGTGGATCGCCCCGCCCTGAAGCCTGCATGGCAGCTCTCGAGAAGGCCGTTATACTCCAAAAAGTACACGAGCCTCCGGTTTATCATCTTCTCGAGAAGCTTGCACATGCAGCTGGTCAGGGCAATGGGTCGATAGCTAGCGGGAGAAGAAGGGTCCTTTCCTTCTTTCAAGAATGCTACAACTATGGCATCCCTCCAAGACTTTGGAATGTGCCCCGAAAGCCATATCTTGTTGAAAAGGTGAAGCAGTGTTACAGAGTGTCTGTGTGTAAGTTCTGTATCATTGTATATGTAATGTTTCTGGGCCTGGAGCTGAGGGTTTACACGTGCTCAGAGCACCCCTCAGCTCATGAAGCTTGAACTCGGAGTTATAAGAAGTGCTGACCTGTCATTGTCATGTAAAGGTTTCTTTTCGGCCACGAGTTTGTGTTTCATGAACGGTGTTTGTGTAGTGTGCTGAACTAGAAACGTGTTGGAAGTGTTGTGCGAGTGTGTCAGCCTGGTCTTCGAGTGTGTCCCCTGTTGTACTGACCAGAGGCAGGCTGTGTGTTTGATGTCCCTTGAGTTTGCGTATTCGTGTCCATACTTTCCGTGTGTCTGTGTAGGAGTTAATTGATGTTATGAATGTACGCCAACTCTCTCGTTTTGCTCACGGCGCACACACGTTTTCCTAACGCCTTGGCCCGTTTGAACAAGAGGAGGTTACTGACGTGGGTACCGGCGAAGGATACCCCACGCCTTGTTCTGGGCCTCTCGCCCCGCCTACAGTCCTCATTCCACCACGGCCTCCGCTGGTTGCGTGGGGCAACAGAGGCGTGGGGAATGGACTTTTCGGCGGCGGCGTCGAGGTGTGCGCCGTGAGGAGTTGGGTAGATTCTTCAACGTGTAGGTGTCCTATGGATGTGTGGTGTTTGTTTGTAGTTTGGATGTCTTGTAAATGTGTTCCAGTTAGCTCGTGCTTCATTGAACCTACTATGGGAAGATGGACTGCTCGGGGCCTTTACCTATATACGTTAATGAAGTGGGGAAATGGTCACTGCCATATGGGTCCGGGCCCACACCCCACTCGAAGAAGAGGAAAGAGAACTGCGGAGCCAATAGCCAAGTCAAGACGAGTATGTGTTGTGACCTCTGTTATGGTATGTAGGCTGTTTATTGTTGAAAAGGCATGCTCCAGAGGATGTAAGAAACCTCTCTATCAGGCGACCTCGGGCATCCGTACGAGAAGAGCCCCAAAGAGAATGTGAGCATTAAGGTCGCCTGTTAGAATGTATGGTTCGGGCAGCTGGTCAACCAGCGCCTCGAAGTCTGAACTCAAAAGTGTAACATCAGGAGGAGTGTAAATGGAGCATACCGTTATCAACCTATTAAATATTATTAAGCGTATTGCTACAGCCTCAAGGATAGTGTTCAAAGTGACAGGGTGGCATGCTAAGGATTTCGGGTGATTATGGCCACACCGCCAGAAGAGTGTGTGCAGCATCCCTGTCTTTCCTGTATACCAGGTAATTATTCAAGAAATTTGATTGTTGTAGAGTTGTAGAGGAACCACGGTGCACGCGGCTTTGAATCTCTCTCGAAAGACCAACGGCCACAACAAGGACGGAGGCCTTGGGGCAACCGAGTTGAACACCTTCCGCGTGGCCTTCCGCAACGTGAAATGCGTGATCATAGACGAGGTGAGCATGATGTCTGCGGACAACCTAAACGCAGTCGACTGCTGCCACAGATCGCTCGCAGTGCCTCACCTGGAATCATCCTCACTGACTCTCAGACCGCCGCGCGAAACATTACCAACGGAAAGTGCAGCCCTCAAGCTGCCGCATTCTACGCACCATCCCCGAGACTCCGAACTTACCTTCCATACGTCTCCTTTGAACCCCCGCCCACTCGGGCCTGGAGGGGAACGAGTCGGTGGCTCATGAACTGGCCTGCGAGCTCACCAACCAGGCGTCAGATCATCCTTCCACTCATCCTCCCTCAGGTCACCTCCTCAATTTTCAAGATATCCTGACTCACTACAAGGACACTAGACGCATTTATCCGAACCCGCACTCCTCACTCACTCGACACCAAGCGACCATATTACGGCAAATCCAGACGAGCACCCTCCCTTCGCCCGCACTGTACAGCAGAATATATCCTACCTTATACAGCCCGCTCTGTCCTTCCTGCGAAGACTGGGCAAACATGCAACACATACTACGGTAGTGCCCCACTATGCAGGCCAACAGTTTTATTCGCGACTAATCAGGCTGGGAGGCCGAGCTGCTCAGCCCGGACAAAGACATCCAGATGGCTCTCGTGGCTCTGGCGATCCGTGCGGGTCGTCCGGGGCTTCAGCGAGGCACGCCACCGCATTCACCTCATTCATGAACGGCCCGGCCATAGACGCCGCCATCGGATCCAAGCTGGATTCGGCTGCCGACCGTCTGCGAATTTATCGGGCCACTAAATAAAGTCTTTTCTCTCTCTCTCTCCGTCAGATCACGCATAGGCTGGACCAGCCGTTCGGAGGCCTCGATATGATATTGTCACGGGACGTGGCGGACAATCCCCGTGGCGCCATGGCCCACCACCAAGGATGGTGACGACGAAGAGAGCTGTGTGCGCCGCGCTGCCAGGCCGGGCTCCGTTTTGGCATTATGTAAATAGTTCTTTAACCATTATGTAAACACATCGCTTATCGCTACATGGTCCGTGTCATCTGCCGCCACGTAAACATTGGTGGAGCGCGTGCGGGTTCGTCATCCCCATCCTGGTCCCAGCATCGCATCGCATCGGTATGGACGTTGCCGCCAGGGACATCGAAGCCGCGCCGGGCAGCCCCAGCCCAGCAGAGACCACCACACGACGATGTCCCTCCGCCCGTGTCCCCAGCCACGAAAGACCCAAGTGACGACAAGCGGAGATGAGCCGTGCCCATACAAGCCGAAGATGGGTTCCCTCCGCCCTTCCATTCGACGTGGCCTTAGGACCTTGGCGCTTCGTCGCGGCTGAAGCCATTGCTGTTGCTGGCCAGGCATCAATCAACACCATCATCGACATTCCGTGGCGGCAAGCGATTCGTCTGCATTTCTCATCGCACACTCATCCGCATTCATCCGCCAATTCGCGTCGGCGTCGACCGGGGCGGTCGTCTTCGACCGGCGGGGTGATGTCACGGGACGTGGCGGACAATCCCCGTGTCGCCATGGCCCACCACCAAGGATGGTGACGACGAAGAAGAGGTGTGTGCGCCGCGCTGCAGGCCGGGCTCCGTTTGGGCATTCTGTAAATAGTTTTTTAACCATTATGTAAATACACATCGCTTTCATCGCTACATGGTCCGTGTCATCTGCCGCCACGTAACAATATTGTGCAGAGACCTGAGGCAATCTCCCTCCCGTGCGTCGCCAGCGAGGTTTACAAGCGGTGCAGGGGAAACGGGAGGACCCTTCGGCAGTACCATCAAGCCACACTACCTCGACTACTTACTTACCGCTAGTCCAGGTGGTTAGGCAAGCCGACTGCGTCCTTCTCCAGCCTACTAACCAAGATCGGAGACGGACGGCCCGCTCGCGGAGGAAGACGTACAGCTGCTAGAGAGCCGATTCGTTACTGCGTAGGAGGCTTTACTGCGCGCCCCCATCGGCAGTACGACTCTTCCACTCTAACGACGAGGTCAACAAGTTCAACACCTTCGTGGCAACACAACAACAAGTCGTGCGGTTGTGTGCCCAGGACACCTTCCTGGACTGTAGAAGGCAACATGTAATACAGAATGCCATGAAAAGGTGGCCAACATGTCCACAGCCGAGTTTGCAAACCTTCCACCAGAGATTCTACTGGTACCGGGAAAAGCCTTACGTGATCACCGCCACGATCGACGTCATGGACGGGCTCGTCAACGGTGCGGTTGGAACTCTAAGGTTGTGTGAACGATGGTGTGGGGCACCACCACCAACAACAAGGAGGAGGAAGAAGAAGGCGCGTTTCCCAGACGGCTGTGGCTGCAGTTCGACGTGCCCACGACGGGAAGAGCTCGCTCGTCTCCGCTCCAAGCAAGCCGTGAACGAGGCCAAACGCCGGGGTGCGAAGTGGAAAAACACGTGGATTCCAATCCAACCTCGCGCGGTCAGACTCACAATCGACCGCAACACGGGCGTTGCTTTTAAGCGGAGACAGTTTCCCCTCGTGCAATGCCAGCGCCATAACGGTTCACAAGTCGCAGGGAGGAACGTACTCCTCTATCGTGTAGAGTACTTCAAAACCCACCCGCAAAAGTTGGTGTTACGTCGCGCTCAGCCGCTGTAACAACTTCGACAAGCTCTGCCTTATCAACGCCGCCGGAGACCACCACTTCTAGCACAAGGAAAGCAACGTGGAACAAGAACATGGTCGAAGAGTTTCAACGTCTCGACAAACAGGCTCGCCACCATCACTCAACAGTACCTACGCGCCTTTGAAGATGATGTAAACCCACAAACGGAATTCACAATAGCCTTTGCAAATACTAGATCTCTCACGCGCCATGTGAAAGACATCGAGCGCGATCCCGTGCTCACGAAAGCGGACCTGCTCTGCCGCGCGGAAACATGAAACACGCCGCAACCCAGCATCAAAGGCTATGAGGTGATCGTGTGTACGGAGGAGGCAGAGAGACCGCCGGTGGTATCGGGATCTACGTCAAGCGCCCACTCACCGCAATGGATCTAGATCTACAACCAACAAGTCACAGCCACAACGGCGAGCATGGCGCCATTGCACTCTACACAAACAACATCATCATCATGACCATGTACCTTGTGCCGAACCTCTCTCCCGGCCAACATGGAAAAGTACATCGCCAAGGCGATGCTGCAAATGCTGCAATACGAAGGCGACCTACAAGAACACGCCGTTATTAGTCGCCGGGGATTTCAATGTCGACATTACAAACGACGACTGACTCATGCAGCACATGGGGTCAAGCTACGCTCTGCGCTGCATTTCATACCATTACAAACCAGCCCACAACCATCCGGGGAACGTGCATCGACCTCATCTTCTGCAACTTTAGGGTTCATTCACTACAACAGCCCTCGACTTTATATTTCACAGACCATAAGGCTGCCATAATCAAAGCGAAACGACAACCACAGCTCGACGTCACCTACGTTGAGGATGATGATATTGCCTAAATAAAGACAAACTCATACTATGCCTCTCCACAACATTCCCGCTGCAATACAATTTCACCATCTTCCCGTAGGGGAACCTGAGTAGTATGCGGAGCAGCCATGGGGTTAACGCAAGTTCCATTTTGTAGTTCCGGTAAGTGAAAAGTTTGGTAGTTACCATGGAAACCAAACGGTAAATATAACTACTCAGGGTTTCCCCTACAGGAGGATGGTGAAAATTTGTGGAATTACTAGCACTGTTATCATGACAATGCACTTGTTTTAGCGAAAGAACATTGTAATTTGTCTTCATGATCCAATTAAGCACTGATTCCTTAAAAAGGGCAACCTATAACTGATCTGTCAGATGTTTTGCTTAGAATATATGCTAGCCCAGGACTTCGTGGGTATTTTTTTGGAATCCCTGACTACTTTGTATTTAGCGTACTGGGTTGTCACATCTGAAATGTTGATTGCCTTCTATGTGTCTACTAATGAACTTGTTAGGTCAACACTACAGGGCAACAGGCAAACTGGAGCTGTAATGAAAGTAGAGCCAGTTGGTACGGTTTGCATTTTTTTAACAGGGCTAAGACGAGGGGGCCAAGAAAGAAATACAAGAACGGGTGCCGCCTATCAACTAAAATTTATTCAAACGGGAAACAACATTTATATACACGTACATCGGGTCATGTGCAATGAGTGCGTGAATCGATAAAAACAGCTACAAGATTTTTCATTCGCCCTTTCCTACTCACAACTAGTGTAAATACCAGACTCTGAGAACATTGTTCGTCACTAAAACGTAGGCCCTATAGTCACTTGTCACTTCATTGCAAAAAATGCAAGCGTACTCCGTCCTTCCGTGACGAAAAAGATATTGAATGAATAGAGCAATCAAACAACAAGAGAAGTAGCGGAAACTTCCCACATTAGGAGATTAGGACAGGACTGCGCAAACCACCAACCTTATCCCTGTCAGATAAGGAAGTTGGTTTGCTGGTGTCAGGGTTTTGAGTGGGAAAGGGCGAACAGAAAATCTTGCAGCTGTTTTTAAGAATCACGCAGTCATTTCGCATGATCCTATGAAGTGTATATAAATATTGCTCTGCTTTAAATAAATTTTAGTTATTAAGCAGCGCCCGTGTTTGTCCTTGTCCCCGTCGTCTTAGCGCTGTTAGAAGGCAAACTGTGCTAGGACTGGGGACCTGCTGGAGACACGAAAGGCAAACGTTTGGAGGCATACAATGAACTTGTAAATCGCACGACGCGAGTGGCTAAAAATCATAAAAGAAGCATTCAGCCTGCAGTGGACACGAAGGAACTGTGGATGGTGCTGTTCTGACGTGCTGTGGAAGCATGGCCATTATTTTTGTGTAGGTAGCACAGATTAGAACTTGTAGCGGCATAGGATCTGAATGAAGGCCAATCTGCTTGTGGCAGGTGAACATTTTCAGCAAAAAAAGATGGCCTACAGTTGCCTTATAGCACTTTGTTTTAAGCTTCACCAATTTGTCTTATTGCAGATGGCGTACTTCTCTTACGAACGTGGTGCGGATGAAAAGGATGCTATCAGTAGATTGTGCGAGGTTGTAGCCAAGCCTGCAACCCTTCTTTGTAGTTGGGCCGGCTCAAATGGGAAGAAACCACACTTTCAAGAGCCTGGAGGCTATCCTTCGCTTTCTTCTAGGTACGATTTAACGCAAGCGATTTGATGTAGCCGGAAGACGGTTTCCAGTTTTAAATTTCCCTTTCACCTTTCAAGTAGTTTTTGCTATACAAGTGCGCGAATGTTTGCATTCTGATTACACCGGCCTGCACATTGCAATGATGAATTAGGTACATGGAAGTTGTATGTGGCCCGTGTACTTAAGCAAAGCCCCTAAAGGGGCATGAAATCACACTAAAATGTGACTTCTCTCGGAACCGTTATGATTCTCTCCCCTTTTGTAGCTCTACTGCAGTGCTGAGGCAAAATCTGTAGTTTGAATTAATGTTTTTATTCACTGTGTGTAGAGGGCCGTACGGTTCTTTTGTGAAACGCCACACGCTACCCCACCATCTACTACGCTACCTGGAATTTGTCTCCAATTCGCCACCCTGAACTTATTACCAGAAATTCCCATCCTTTACCTTAAATCCTCCCCCAACGTACTAGCATTTTGCAAGCCAGCTGGCCAGCACCGGCACCTAAATGTAGCACAGGCTGGTGGAAAAGGCCAGGGCAGAGAACACTGACCAGGGCTTGTAGGAGTAGAGAGGCCCTCACCGGGAGGGCGCCCAACATTCAGCGCCTGAAGCTTGTTGCAATCATTATTATGTTGCAAATGTATTAGGGCTGCTGCGTTCGTTTTTCTGGTGTACAGTGACAAGGAACAAACAAGGATGCAGGATGCTGAGTTCAGGCACATCTTTGAGGCTGTAGTGGTTGCAACTTACTTCTTATTTTTGTCTTTATTTATTCCAGGTGTAGCTTCGAGCACTTTCGAAGCAAAAGAGGCGCCTGTAGCGGATGTCACCAAAGGCTGGCTCAAATTTGTTAGCGATCAGGAGGGGTCTGTAGTGAACGACGCCATGCTGCTCTGCAAAAGGCCACTGAAAGCTCCCAGCAGTGTGCTTGATCTCGCGTGCGCGTATGCTGCACATTCACAGTCCTGTTATTTGTGCGTAACGTTTAAGGTAATGTTACGTAAAGGTGCATATTAGAGATTATCTAGTCATGCAAGATTACGCGAAACTAAGGCAACTTTGGATATGATAATGAATGTTACATCAATTGCACAATACGAAAATTGAGAGGTATTTGTGAATTCAAATGCACGTGTGGTGACGTGGCGGACAGGCGAAGACTTGAAAAGAGCCAGCAAGACCCGTGGACGATCTTAGCCGGGTATGCGCTGGGGAGAAGCGGCACGGGAAAAAATACGGACATGTTCGGCTGGCGGAAGGTCTCCTGGAACGGGTGTGTAAAGTCCCATCAGGGAATACGCTAGCGCCGTGCGAGACGACCGGTTTCCGGACATGGCACGACAGGCTCGGCATTCCGCTCGGCGTACGGTGTGGGGAGTGGCCTTCAAGTTCGAGTTTCCCAGCGCCCAGTGGTCCGTGTGGCTCCGCGGCCGCAGCCGCGGCCCCGTCCTTTTGTTCTCACAATATTATCGGCTGTGTTCACTTATGCCCGACTCCCTGTCTCGAATACTACAGGAATCTTAACGTAGCCCACCCCTTCACAAATATTGGTGAGCCTGCCAGGATTCGTTAGTTTCGCGAGGAGAGATTTGGGTGTCGTGGCCGTCGATGCTAGGGCGAATCGGTATGGGTCTAAACAAACTGATAGCGTCCGGAATGCAGTTAGGCCTTCAAGGCGGGCAGCTCCGCACGTGGGGTAGAGAACGAGAAGGCTTTGCTAAGGGCAAAACGAACAGCCACAAGTGATGCCAAGCACAAAGCAGAAGGAAGGGAGAGATCTAGAACTGACTTCGCCTGCGGGAAGGGGTGCAAAATCAAGCACAACTTACTGATCCCGATGCGGCTGCTGCCTCGGCGACAGCTACAGTTAATCCCCAGAAGCCCCTGCCCTTGTTCGACGAGCGGCGCGACCACCTGCAGGCCTATCTGCAGCGTTTTGAACAGGTTGCGACTGCACAGAAACCACCCGCAAAAAAATGGGCTACCGCCGTGAGCATGTGTGCCTCACCGGAGAGGCACTGACGGTGATTGGTAGGATGACCGCCTACAAGGCACTAGACAACCAGAAAGTCAAGAAGGCCTCGCTGCAGCGCTTGTGATTCACGGCACAAGGCTATGAGGAAACGTTTAGGACGGCACGGGCTTAAGACGGAGAGACCGGGGAGCAGGTGCCCGCTCGGCTCTCTGGTTATTTCGACCATTGGGTTCAGATGGCCGAAGTTCCAAAGACATATGACGGTCTCCGCTACTCGGAGCAGTTCCTTCGTTGGTGCAGCTCAACGCTCGGCGTTTTCTTAAAGGACCGGAGTGCACGTTTCTTGCGACGGTGGCAGCGTTCACAGACCGCTTCTTTGAAGCCCACTGTTGTCACACCTCAGAGAAGCCGCTGGTAATGCACGAGACCCAAAACAAGAGCCACCTTATTGACTGAAGAGACAGCCTGCAACGTGCTTCCTGTGCAAACAGGTCGGTCAACCGGTTGCAGAATGTCGTAATACACCCAAGGAATCGCCGCCGAAGTGGGAAGTTCAAGCGTGGGGATGAGAAGGTCGTTGCTTATGCGCTGGCCAAGCGTTTTTCTGCTCGTCATGGTTGCTAGAAATCCCAGCGTTCCCAGCCAGACCGAGAACAAGGGCCATCACACGAGGCACGAAAATCTCAGCACAAAAAACCCGTGCTAAGGGACTCGTGAAGCAATACGGCGCTCGTAAGAAGAGCCTTGGCTTGAGAGGACTGCCTGAGCGGGAAGACCTGCCAAGTTCTTCAGCTATACGGAGCAGTCAAAACACTGCCAGAAGCGGTTATCCAAGTTGACACGCCTTCTTTCGCCGGTCAAATAACCGCTCCCTGCATTGATGAGCCCATGTACGATCTTTTCTTAGGCAATATCGCTGGTGTGCGCGGGCCTCTAACTCAAAGCCTGAACCGTGGTTTCAGAGGCACCTGATCCGAAGTGGCTGCAGGGCAAGTTAACGCCGACGAGCAATCCGCGTCCAAAGCAATCCTATTGTAATCTGCAAAGGAATAAGTGTGAGCAAAAGACGAGGACGAAGAGACGAGAGGACAGGACGAGCGCAACTTCCAACTTTGCGCTCGTCCTGTCCTCTCGTCTCTTCGTCCTCGTCTTTTGCGCAAACTTATTCCTTCGTAAATCATGAACCAACTAGCCAGCAAAGAAATCCTGCTAAACCCTATCTTAGCTTCTGCCGTCGCCAAAGCGGAGTTTAAGGTTGTGCCCTCGAGTGTGCTGCCGATACGTTTCCTTGACGTCCTTAAGGATCAACTCCTGGATAAGCAGCGCAAGGTCTTTACCTCGAAAGGTTTCTTCCACAAAACAAACAACTTTTTGCCCGGAAAACGCAACCGTTATATGTTCTTTTATGACGACAATCGTTTGTACCGTTTATGCGAACTGGCAACCGGCGCGACATTCCAACTGGTGGTTCCAAAAGATTAGCATTGGCCCATGAGGACGTTGTGGCATGGTGCCCGAAATCAAAAGGAAACCAAAGAAGAGAAGAACCAGCGCAAGGTGTCACCGTGGATTATCATCATTGTCTATTGCGAAGCAACGACCGGAACTAGGAAAACGAGGAGGAAGACGTGGACTAGGAAGATGGGCTGCCTGGCGGGCTCGATGGTTCCGCAAGCCTGTCGTCAGGACGGCGAGGAACCTGGTGTTCTGCGACCGTAGGCATAGAACGTCGAGACACCAACGTCACCACTGGCAACGCCGGCTGTGGACTTTCCTCCAGTGCACCTATTCTTCCCCAGACGATGCCACGCCATCTTCTCTACCTGGGCTTCACGTCTTTAGCAGCTGCGCCTTGATCCGGGCTGTTCCTTCTAGAGACGTCTGCATCGCTCGCGCCTTCAAGCGCCGCAACATCTCCGTGCATCGACCACGTGATACTGTTGACGCGACAACCTTGAATGATTTTTGTGTGAGGAACTATTGGTCACTCTTCAGGCTAGTTTGGTTTTTTTGGCTTTACCGATGCGCAAACAAACGAGGACGAAGAAGGAACCAACACGGACAAGCGCTTGTACCTTTTAAGTGTACCTTTCCTGGTTAGAGTACCACATTACCCTTATATCCCATCCTGTATAAATTTTGGTCATCCTCGTCTGTCAAACTCATGTCGCAATGTCTTGAACTACCGAGTAATGAGTTCTCCCTAACCTCAACATCATCAAAAACGTCAGAGATGGTCACCTGGGAGTTCGGAGAAACACCCGTGTTCTGGAAGAATACTACTGGCCGGGGCTGGCACGTGACACCAAACGCTTCATAAGATCTTGTGACAAGTCGATCAACTACACTGACGAGCAAAAAAAAGTCCAGGAACTGTTCACCAGATAGCAGCCAACGCAGTCCTCCCTAATGTCCCTTGCGACACCCGCAGCTTCTGCGCGACACAAGATGGATACATATCCAAGACGTAGAAGGGTGTTTGTCTATGTACAGAAAGAGGGTTGCTAATGCAGCATGAATGAGAGTCTTAAGTTACAACATTCATAAGCACGTGAATAGGTTTTCGCTGACGCGTTTGATTTATATTTACATTTGGGAGTTTCGGCGTTCACCTTTGTCATGTGTCAAGGGCGTCCCGGAGAGGGGATGCATTAAAACCCTTCGAAAAGGGAAAAAAGAACAAGGAAACGGCTATTTGAAGTGCGCGCCTATAGCGCAGCAATTATAAAACGCCAGCTCCTAAACCCCCAGGCATCATTCTAAAATATGGCAGCGCACTGGTCATCCAATCAGAGAACGCCGCGCAGACCAGTGGCGTGATGGCCATATATGGACATGGGAAAGGCAAGGAGCCAATGAGAGTGCACCACGAGAGCCCAGAGGGAATAAAAGCGGGGTGCACAAAGAGAAGAGAGAGGCAAGAAACCAGGAGGCGGTAGACGCAGGTGCTCTTCAAGGAACGAGCCAGGGGGACGTGGTCCGGCCACCGACTACGCCTCCAAGCCTGGGCGGGAGCGGGCCGACTTCGCATCGGCTCCAGCATCCTCGGCGCACCACGAACTTGGCTTCATGGCCCCAGCGGCGGCGGTCGGGCGCCTGTGGTCAACGTCCACGCTCCGTCGACCTTCGTCTCGACGGCCCCGAAAGGCAACGTTACAGAAGTGAAGGCCGTTGCTGCCGGGCGACGCCGCACAGGCCCACCTGTAGGCTTTGGCGGCCCCATTTTTGCTTCTGCATGTACTCCTTCATAATAAAGGATTACTATTATTACTTCCAGTAGCCCCATTATCAAAACCAAAACAATCAATTCTTTTTAGACTCTTTCAGTGTTGTCACAGCATTGAAGACAGGGAGAGCTAGTTGAAACATGGTTCTACATTATCTCAATAAATCCATAACGTTGGCCTATTCTGACAGCATCCAAATAATAGTTTGCTGGGTGCCTGGGCACAGCGGCACTCTGACGGAATGAAAGTGCTGATACACTAGCTGGTAACGCCGCACTCCGAAGTGGCTATACACGTATCGCAGGTCCCATACAAGGGCATGAAGGCACTTCTACAAAGAAAGCTCCGGCAACAATGGTAACAGGAATAGGACGAACAAATTATTAAATTCCATTTAATAAAACCACAGTTGTGTTAATATACTTCAGAAAAACGAAACTTATTTGCTGAAATATCTACGCGCAGACGGCAATCGGCCACACGTTGGTACTCATCGCTATTGTTGTAACGGTAGGCTAATTTAGAGGCGCGGGACTTTTGCATTAGGGCTGAGAGAAATATAAACTTCTAGCAGCCCAGCGGGCATCCTTATCCGAAATTTCACATTTTTATTTTCTAATGCCCGCTCAATTGAGGTCCTAAGATGGCATGAACCATTCTGGAGCTCCCCTCCACTATAGGGTGTGTCGAGTTCAGTTGTAGTTAATGCAGTGCGCGCTTTGGCATTGCAGCAGATCAATCGTGACTGCCGAGGGAACTCGCGCCGCCGGAGCAGTGCACCCGGTGACTGCACGTCCTATCAGGAGTCGCCAGCTACGAGACATGAGTCACGCGGCTGACAGTTGGAACCTAGCTGCGAAGCTGCGGCACAGACCTCGCACTCTGCCACGCAGTACCAACTCCAGCGTATGGCTGGTTTGTGAGTCGTTGGAGTTCGCCTTCTGGTCACCGCTCGGCGCTCCTCAATAAATGAAGGCAGTACATGTTCGCACCCTTCAGCATCATCACTTTTGGCCGCAACACAATTATAGTGTACTAATGTACAGGCAGGGGCAGTCTTGATAGCATTCTCTGTTCACCTCAGCCGATTACTTCCGTTCCTGCAGCCATTTGGTTGCAACCGGCGAAGTGACCATATACGTTGGCATTTTGTCTGGCTTAGGACTTGTACACTGGCCATTTCTAGCTTGACCTAGTATCTGCCACAAAACAAGGAATGTGCTGCGTGAAGAGAGAGTAAATGTTTATTGAAAAGGAGAAGAGGTCGGCCTGAGAAATTGATCTTGGGCCTGCTACTTCCCTCTGGGGGGAGGGTACTGAGGACAGAAAGAGAAAGGAATGAATATGGAAGGTATGGGAAATGACAATGAAAGCGAAAAATGAACTATGTACAAGCAGTAAAACCAATAAACGTCTCACGTACAACGGGGCGCTGAATCAGATGACTACAGTTCACTTTTTAGCACATGACTATCATCCATGAAAAAAAAAGAAACTGCTCAGACATTATTTCGCAGTCTGTTCAAATTTGTCGCAACCTAGAGGCGAGAATCCAAAGAGGAGCCGCCAAGAAATGTAAGCAGGGCTTTAACGGCTAGGCTTTGCTTCCTGTAAAGCCTAGCCGTTAAAGCCCTGCTTACATTTCTTGGTGACTCCTCTTTGGATTCTCGCCTCTAGGTTGCGACAAAATTGATTGGAATGAAAGGGACGAGGTTTCAAAGGAGCAGTTGTCCTTTGTATTCTCTAAAATCTTTATAACATGAACCATTTCAGGTTACCATCACTCTGAATTGGCGAACCATCCAACGCTCTGCAGAAAGGTTCAAAGTCCCAGACCGGGTTTTTTCAACCTTCAAGACAGGTATTACCGTACGGACAATAACAAGTGGAGTGGATGACGGCGAATGTAATGTTTAGTCATTGGAGGTGCCTCTGCGGATTTTCTATTGATTGTGGACGAATTGGACACGATAATTAATATAGAAGAATGCTACACCAGGCTATATGCTAGCAATGTTAGACCAGAAGTAACTACTGAGAGTAATAGCTCAACATGCGATGTCCAACAAACTGAAGAGGAAGATGTAAAGGCTCTCAACGGCATAGTACGAAAAGCTGCGAGTGACGACCCATAACATGTGTTTTTTGAAGGAGGGAGGAGATATTGTACTGGGAAAAAACTTGCTGTACTATTATCGAAATGCTTGAAGACTTGGTATCTTTGAATTCATGCCTCTTGTTTCATTTCAATACGTGCAGCCCTTAAAAGTTTTTGCATGGTTGTGTCGGGAGCATTGCATGCATTATTTCAAAACGGCATGCTCTGAGAAAGCAGGGGTATGCTTAAACGTGTACTGTACGACAAGCTTCCCTTTATAACTGGCCCAGTTTCCCGTACGCATAAGTTCCCACCTACAATAAGACTGTTACGACCGCCGACTACGATAAGTCGAAGACAGATGCGGCAAATAAGTTGGTCACCGGAATCACCGCACGCCAGCATCTAGGGACAACTTATTCGGTACCAGCGAAATTTATGTACCTTGGTATCGACTACCTAGCTGATCACACGGAAACCAAATCTAGGGAAAACATAACGAAACCCAAACCGACTAAAATAAAAAGTCAACCATCGGCGGCTAGATAATCAGCTCGCACTACGCTAGAAAGCCAGGTGGGCGTCACCTAGGCCTGTTCTAGATCCTGAAAACGCTGCCGCCTTTTGCCGACAGTCTTTTGCTTTAGAAGCTGGAATCGCTGTGAAATAGAGCGAAAATTACCCGTTAAATTGCTCTACAGTTGGAACCTTGTTGTTTGAGAGCTATAGAAATACCCACACACGCAACCACTTCCCGTGGCGCGACTACACCTCAAGTTTCACATGTCCACGGAAAGCAGGAGACACTTGTAAATAGGCTTTCCACATTATTTTATTTGACGACAATGTTCTACTACTGTTTGTCACAAGGATTAATGCAACAGATGTTTCAGCACACTCATTATTGCGACTTACTCTCGCCAAAGTTGCACAAGCGAATTGGCGCTAATAGATTTACCACGCAACCACGGCAGGTGGCTTGTGTGTTGGACTTATTGGAGCACGTCTGTGCTACAATACTGTAACGATTTACTGAAAGCAACATGTTTTTGCCGACAAAGCAATGCTGACATAAAAAAAACATTACGGCTCTACCATTCTCTACCCTAAAAAATTGGCGGCGTATCTGCTCCTTTCGTTGCAAATGTCGTCAAAAGACGATAGTCTTTATCGACTTTTGCTAAGTAAATGCCCTCCTTCCCTTTCCCGCTGACCTCTCATGTTGTTCCTGTTGCGTCGCGCTCCTCCAAAGGTAAAAACGCCAAAGGTTTGCTTAAATCATTGTAATTTTCCGCGTTCCAGTGCTACAAACCGGGTGTCTCGATGCCAACGCTGCCGTATGGCGAAGAGGCGTGTGAATCGAGGCGCCCTACCTCAACGATTATAGAACCGCGTTTCACTCGTCCACGTGTGTTCCAAGCAGAACGTGGAACCTATCTAGTGGAACCTTTTGTAAATCTTGCCACTTGATTTCTTCCAATGCCGTCAGAAGCTATATGGCGCAGGCGACAGGAGGCGACGGCGGAGTGATATTTTTTTCTTCAGTTGATGAAGTATTTAATCTCGCCAAAATCAAACATGTACGATTTTTTATAAAGGAATGCTGCAAACATCACTTCTGTATTAATTTGTTGTCTTATATATGCATAATGTCTTGTTGTTCTCCAACAATATTGACAAGTATGAACATTACACCGGACTTAGACGGGCTCATTTAGCTGTGACTATATAAGACTATTGCGCAGGCATTGTTTCACTTTAGCCGGGTGGCTGAATTGAGTCACAGACAGACAGACGGACAGACAGACATACAGACAGACCAAAATTCCTGGGTTTAAGTAGCCCAAGAAAGACTATCGTCTTTAATAAACGCGTATACTTAGCGCAGAAGCCGTCGCCGGAGACTATTGCCCTCACAAAACGTTCATGCAGACGACAGCGTCTATCCTCATCGGACAATAGAAAGTTTTAGTACAGCGTACGCTCGAACACGCAAAGGCCTAGCGTACGTAAAAGGCTTGCGTGCCCCGCACTGCGCATCCGTCATACGTAGAGCGGACCTTGCGTTTTGCGTGCGCGCTACGTACGCACGCTATTTTCCGGATTTAGCGTGTGTCCGCAAAGCCGTCTTACGTCGTAACATGGAGGCAAGTAGCCCGGCAAGCATCCACGATTCCGCTTTTCTGTCGACATTAATTTGCTCCCGATGAACCAAGTTATTTGCCCCTTTGTTTTTAAATACGTCGAGTGCTTAGCACATCGCCCCTCGCGCAGCTCCGTATCGTCGTGCCATCGCTGACTGCCCGAACGAAGCTTTGTAGCCAGGCCAGCGACCGAAGCGGTGTGTGTGTGTGTGTGTGGTGTGGTTCGCGATGAAATGCGACGTTGTGTTTCTGCGGGTGGACAGTGCTTCCCATACTCTGGAGTATCTTTCTCGAGCGACGTACGACTCATCCTCGCAACGGGTATGTATAGTGTGCGTGGCTAAAAGCCCTCTCGGCCTGAGCGCCAGAGTTGAGTGACTTGCTGTTCCACCCAGCAAACCGCGCGCGAGGTGAATGCCGAATGAACCTTTTCCAGTAGCGGTCCTCCTAGCGGCCGCCACGGCGAACTAAAAATGGCAGTAAGGCATGCTCTCAAAAACGCCGGGCCTTCGGAGAATTCGTGGGAAAATATCCAGGTCCTGCAGTCCCTCCCGCCCTCCTGCACCCGCCCGTCACCCGTACTTTTCACACGAATGTCAAGGGTAGCAGGCCTACATTGCCGTGACTAATCTGCAGTGGTCAAAGCCCCCTTAGCCTTTTTTTTCATTTTTGTTACTCTCTCACTGGCAGCCAATGGTCACAGCGTGGTCAGCCTGAAACGTCTTTTCCCGTTTTCTTAGAAAGCTTTTCTTGTGTGCACATAGGAACCCATCCCGCGATGTCGAAAGAGAGAGAAAAACGTGCAGTGTAAGAAAGTGTAGCCGCTTCCCAAGAAGCGAGCTGAGGGGGGTGACCTTTTGTTTATTTTGCCGGGGGGCGCCTGCCAAGAATGGCGGACCGGCAGCCCGCGCATGCGCAGATCCCTACTGGAAAAAGGTCCATTCACGACGGGCAGGAGGAGGCAACCGATCGCCAGTCGATCGCTTTTCAGACTTGCAACGCAAGTCGTGAGGTTGTGCTCGTTCGAAACGCCTCTGTGGATTGTTTTGAAGTTGAATAAAATGTATGCGTCAACCCCGGGCATTCGGTTCAGGGCGTTCTGTGCAATTGCACGAAAGAAGTTCCGCCGAACTTCAACGGTGTCTTTATGGAACGTACTCAGGTAAGAGAATATTCATGCCGTGCTGTGGCCGTGTTGCATTCAATACTAACGGGAAAGCGTTTGTTTACAATTGTTTGGATAGTCGTAAAACCTCCAAGCACTCCGGCACACCGCTCGCAGATCAGCCGGCGAGTCCTTTCGCAAAACATTAGACAGATGGCGCCGTATGCATTAGCGTGCCGCTACGCAAAACGGATGAGACGCTCTACTAAAACTCCGCTCGCGGTGTTTATGTAGCGAAACGCAAAAATTTAGCGTGTAGCGCACGCAAAGGCAACAAACGCTGTACTAAAACTCTCTAATATTCACCTAAAAAACGTGCTAGCGAGCGTAAGTGTTCGGTTTGGTTGTGTGTGTGTCACCGCAAGCTACTAGAATTTTTGGTGAGTAAGGAAAAAAAGCAAAAATTATAATGCAAGAGTAAGCCAGTAAAAAACGTGTTTCGTTACCATCGTACGGACTTGTCCTATGCGTCGGGGGATAAGTTCTCAGCTACAACTTACGCATTCCCTAGGAATAAGTAGTATTCCCGAAACCGCAACAAGCGCGGGATAAGTTGGCCGGCTTATTCGCCGCCATATATCCGGGGACTCATCAGGCTACACCTAAACGGCAAAGAAATTCCGCGAGAACACTCCATACGGATCCTCGGCTTTCACATAGATCAGGACGGCACAGGTACAACCTGGCTGAAAACCATCACTACTCAAGCGAACCAGATCCTCCACATGATCCGGAAGCAATTATGGTTTAAAGGATCATGAAGGTCGCAAGGTCGTCGAAGCTCTCCTTATGTCACAGATCATGTACGGCCTTCCTTACTACTATCTGACAAAAACGCAGCACACAAAACTCGAAGTATTCTCCGCAACGCCACCCGTATCATCACAGGCACCCCAAGATTCACCCAAAATGACCTATTATATGCCACAGGCACGCTGAATACACTCTTCATGCTATAGACCCTCAGTGCGATTTCCCGTATCCACGGGGTCTGCCAAAGCGCACTGAAGGCGTGTTACACCGGCTGCGACTTAATGTTGGATACACCCGAAGCTTCTTGTTTAAGCTGGGCTGGGTAGAGTCGCCATTGTGTACAGTGTGCTCTACTACCGACAACATCAGGCACATTTTAAGCCACTGCTCGCGATTTGCCAGTCAGTGGGCAACAGCGTAAAAAGCGCTTTCGCGACTACGACGCGGATGTCCTCTGAAACTCTCACACTTCCTTGCACCCTGGCGAAATCGTGAGGAAGCAGTGCTGGGTACAAAAACACTGCTTACTTTTCTTGCCGAAATAGGGCAAGAAGAGGTTCTGTGAACTCTCTGAGCATGTACAATTTATATATGTGTGCATTTCCCCTCTTACTCCCCTTTCTTTCTTTCCTTTCCTTTTTCTCTCTATTTTTCGCTGTCACCTCACTGTATTCACCCCATCTGGAGTAGCAAGCCCTACCGTTAGTGGGGCTGACCTCTTCAGCTTTAATTAAAGGCGTTCTCTCTCTCTCTCAGTGAGAAGATTGACACGCACCACCTCGCCCAAACCCAAAGACTACAAACATCGCCTCAAGGTCGTCTCATCCTCCTTGATCTGGGCCATAACATCTCGCAGCTCCAGCATATTCCACCAGAGCCGCCACCATGGTTATGTCCAGCCAACATACCCTTGAAATCCATACCCCAAAATATGGGTCCAGACCAGGCAAGTCGCCGTGCTGACAGGGCAGACCGCTACAACAGGAAGACATTTTCCCCAGAAAGTACGGTCATTTACGCCGATGCTGCGTACAAGAAAGACCAAAATCGGAACGACAGCTTTTCATAGCGACGTCCTCTCCGCAATAGCCAAGTACGCCCCCACACCGTCTTCGATATCTCTGGAGCTTCAGGCTATTGCAAACGCCATAGAAACACACCAAGATCAAACAAAACTGGTCATCATCACGGACATCAAATCAGCAATTCGCAATCCACGGGAGAATCGCATGTATCCCCACATGTGCTACACACTCGCCAGCATCACACGAACCATCCCGAGCTTCATACCGCTGTGATATGGGTCCCTCGACACGCGGGTGTAAAGGGGAATGAGAAGGCCCATTCCTTAGCCCGAGCTGCTCTCTTTAATCCGGGCACCCCAATACCCTGGCCTCGCTTCTATGACCCAAAATAGCACCGCCGACAAATTCATCAGACTCGTAGAAAGTACTTACGGGACGTCAGAGATCAGCGAACCACCCTCCCCTACCCCAGAGAATTCGCCCACACTGATGCTGATTTCATTCGACGTGCACAAACGGTCACGCTACCAACACAACACATACAACAAACACTACATAGACAGGCTTCCAGGAACACCACAATGCTCACACTGCGAACACTACCCCAACAATGAACACACCCTCTGGACATGCCCAAAGATACAAAGCAACCTGAGATCTTCCCTGCAACCAATTCCTGCCACAAAGCGCCCTACTTGCTGGGAGGCATGGGTCACACCCCCTAAGGAGCTTGAAGAGCTCTATTGGACCACACTTGTGAACCACGTTAAAAACACGCCAGGACTATAGGACTATAGTGCCTGTAAACTAACCAAGAAGCCGAGCATTCCGTTTGACGCAGGTTTCAAAATAAAGTTTATCTCTCTCTCTCTCTCCGCGGGCAAGCCTACTCGGCTGAGTCGCGGACTTATATTGAAAACATGGCTGCAGTTGCTGCCGCTCGCGGACATCGGTTACGAGCTTTACTGCTGGCGCTGTCCTTGGTTCTAGAGAGCGCGTGTTCCGCGACCGCCTGTACTCGTTCGAGCTCTGCGATTTCGGTTTGGTCTGGACGGCTTTCACTTTATCACCGACGCGATACGCCCTGACATCGAGCGCCGAACCCGGCGCAACCAAGCTCTGCCAGCCGTCCATCAAGTGATGGCGTTGCAGTATTTCGCAACGGGGAAGTTCCTCATCACTGCTGGCAACATAATCGGGTAGCACGTCGGGACAGCCTCGAAGACGGTGCGGCGTGTTGCGCTGGCCCTCGAAAAGCAGCTGACGGCTTTTGTTCGGTGAGTGCAAGATGCTGCCTTCCGCGTTGCGCGCACGCCTTGCGCCGCGGCCGCAAGGTTGCGCAGCTCATTGTATTGGGGCAACAGCTGTGCATGAATAGCGTTCGCTCCTTGTAGCTCCGGTACGCGCGCGAACTGAATTATCCGGTGTGATAACTTCTATATATCACGTAAACGGGAACAATACAGGCCTCCGCGAATCGAGAGTTTTGCCACATAATTCATTTCAGTATCACACAAGCATTGCAAAGCGTCTTTCCATTTGCTTTATTTTGTGAGCGCGCCAGGCTCACTGGACAAGTGTAGCTTGAAAGGCGTTTGTACAATTTCAAGGATGGGAAAACCAGCGATCCCAACGTTTATTCTAGAAGCGTTAGCGACAACAAACACGCTGGACCGGCAATTTACATTTAATTTTAAAAGCGACAACACCTGCGAACAATCCATGCTAAATCTTGCGCCAAATACACTGCTTTGATAAAACCGCTATCATGCTACTTAAGTTTTCTTTTCTCTTCGACTTCCGCTCAGTATTGAATGAGTATTTGGATTACGGATAGGCCTTCTCCACACGCTGCACATGGGTCTTGGTGATTCCGTGAGAGGTGGGAGTGTTACATGTGTGTGGCCCATCCGTAACCTTTCCAAGGCAACTTCTGCATGTCTGCTGTGTAAATCGCTTGTGTAGCGTCGCAAGTGTAGTTTTACAATGCGTAGTTTGTTGTTGTATGTCTGTTCACTCCGATTTTTTTGCCATGTTTCACATAGTTTTATGCGTGGCTTGAGGTCGGTGTAAGGTATGCAACAGCGGCAGCCATTTCATCTTCCGTCTGGTTTCCCGCAATCCCCGAGTTCCCTGCGACAAAAAAAAAACAGTGACCTCAAGGAACGAGCTATATGCTGACGTAGTCGTCCTAATAACACGATTTATGATATAATTTTTGGACTTCTGTTGGGACAATAAAGCCCACACAATGCTTAGTGAATCACTGTAAATGATAGATTTTAGAAATATGACATTCGAGGATGTGATTCACAGGAAGAAAAAATCCATACGCCCCTAGCTTGTCAAAATGCTGCAGTTTAAATTCATGATCTCAAAAACATTAACATTGGGTCCGTGCACGCCAGATGACACGGCGGAGGAAGTCTTGGAAGCGTCTCTGTAAAATTCTGCACACTGGTTGAGCGCGACACGGAGACCAGGCTGCGCTGCATCGCCATTCTCCAACGGAAGGATTTCGTTCCAGGAACATCCACAAGTCTCACTTTTTCAGAGCGTAACGGAAGGCTGCTGGCAAGCGTCTCCTGCAGTGACAGAACATGCTGCAGAAACGCAATTTTTTGGTAGACTATATTTGTCGAGTTGGGTGAAAAAGAAGTCACAGGACACAGTGCGAAGATGCCATGGTGCTATAAAATCAATGCATGATGATTTGAAGTTGTTTAAAACGGAGACATTAAGCAAAGCCGCCTCCTCCCTCATCTTGTGAGAAGGAAGCAGAAATGGATGGGCGATTTTAAAGGAGCTGTGATCTGTATGTATCCATAAAAGCATGTTTAAAAGGATGCTTACTGGTTGATGAGATTTTAGAAGCATATAACCGATCAACCTACGTTGACTGGTGCTCTAGGCACCATTTGTCGCAGTCCACGTACACGCATTATACTGGGCTTGTACGGAAAGCACCACACGAAAGGCGAAGTCCAAAGTGCTGGACTGGGTGGAACATTTATAGCGCTGTTTTTGTTGCTGTCTCATAAACAATACTTCCGCAGTCGAAGCCCTAAGCGCAGCACTGGGTCGAGCATTTAAAGCGCTGTTTTTGTCGCTGACCCATACATAACTTACAAAGTCCAAAAAGTGGCAGATCCAGAGGGGGGGGGGGCGTGTAGGGGCTGACCGCCCTCCCCCCAAAGCCTGTGTCAACATCCCCACCCTCCTTTAAGTGCCTGTGGCCACCTCCTTGGCAAGGTTGCTCCGGCACCACTGCCCTAACCGCAGAGGAATCCGAACGGCTAGAATGGCTGTTACGCTCGGCCTTCACGGCTTGAGAGGTAGCTACACGGCAGGCGTAACCGCAGCGTGCTTGCCTTTGCGAGACGAGATCGCTGGAGCGACATTACAGTGCCATCTAATTTCGGGACTCTCTTGTCTTCGTGGCGAAAGCTCTTGACGCCGTCGCCAACTGGAAGGAGCTTCAAAGCGCAGCAAAAAAAGCAAGGACGCTCCGCGTCACCGTTGGCGATGGGGAGTTCATAATGGCGATATTTTGCCTCTAAGACCTTTTGGCTCACACGCTTCCGTTGAGTCGTCTCTACCAGGAGTGCATTGATGTGCATACAGCAAGGAATACGCTGACAGACACTGTAGCTGCCCTCATTTCTCAAAGATGTAACAGTGAAGAGGCGTTCACACCTCTCTACGAGCAAGCCGTCGTGCTCGCGGACGAACTTGAAACACAGCTGCGGCTCCCTCGCATCACGGAGACAGTCGTACAGGTCTAACACTCTAGCGCTTGATCCAGAGTTTCTTCAGGACATCAGTGCATATTCCTCAACTGGATAATCTGTTGGCAGACTTGGAATGGAGTCAATGATACTTTTGGAGTTTGCGAGCTCATCCTATTTATGCCGTCCCAGCTGCTGAATAACATTGCATCAGAAGACGAAGCAAATGTAGTCAAGCAGATTGTCCAGCGGTTTGGATCGCTCTTAAGGCTCTGCCCAATAAGTGCTAGTGTTATTGCAGCAGAACTGCGGCTATGGCGGGAAAAGTGGAACCGTAGAAGAGAACAAGAAGCGGACATCCCTGCGACTGCCGTTGAAGCAGTCTGGATGTGTGACGTCGACATCTTTCTTTCGATCAAAGCACTAGTACAAATACTGGCCACACTGCCTGTCGGCGTCGCCAACGCCGAAAGATCCTTCTCTACGCTCCGCCGCTTAAAGACATGGCTGCGATCACAGATAAGTGAAACACGCCTGACCGGCCTCCCGTTCCTACATACGCACAGAGACATTCCTGTTGACTGTGAAAGTTATTGACCGCTTCGCCAACGGAAGTCGTGGACGAAGGAGGTTGGAATTTGTGCTGATTGGCACTGGATTGGTATTGGCCACATAAGAACTTTCAGTACAAGTTCCCAAATCTAAAAACCAGACGTCTAGGTGCTCTAGCTGCACATATTTCTGTGGCATTGTTTCTGTAGTCTAGTACATGAACTCCAATTGTATCTGCAGTAATGCTTCTTTGTCAATGGGACATTCCCTTTTAAAGTACAGGTATGTGCTCATCATTATGACCCCGGCAATATCCCAGAATTAGTAGAATTCTGGGGACCACGTCGAAAGAGAGAAAATGACTACGTCAATTCACTTATTTAATACGGTGCCGGTGCACCGGAAAGCGCCGTGCCTGTTTGTTCACTGTGATGTGGATAATGTAAATAATTGTATAAAGTTATCTTTCTTACATCAACTTGTCCTGATGACTGCCTGGCACGGCACCAACCAGTGTTCGCACCGGCCACGCAACCCGATTCCTAACAACCGCTTAGCAGAGCAAAATGTTCCTACATCTGAAGTATGGTAGCCCGTAGTATTTCTTGAAAGTCATTAAGATTAGAAAAGTGATTAGAACCAATGAGTGGAACGACTGTGAGCACAAATTAACAGTATTTATGCTCTGATGGGGTTCCTTTGATAATAGTAACTACTAAAAACAAAAGTCACCCTCCCCCTCTTCGTTTGTACTTCAAGTGACCGCCCCCCCCCCCTAAAATGAGTGGTGGATCCGCCCCTGAGTCCAAACGAGACCTTACCAAAGCGGTATAAAGGCGCAGCAGGAGTTCTTTATCCACACCGTATGATTGGTGAGATAAGACATTCAGAATATTCATTATTTGTATCATTGTTTCAGTTATTGTTTGATGCGAGATGTCATGTGTCAGGACACCAGCAAGAAACCGGGAGGCAAGAAACCATTAGGCGGCAGGAGCACGTGAGCTTCAAGGAACAAGCCAGGGGGACGTGGCCAGGCCAACGACCTATGCCTGCCAAGGATGGGCGGACGCGGGCCGACTTAGCAGCGGCTGCAACATCCTAGGCGCGCACCACGAACCTGTGCCTTCGTGGCCCAAGCGGCTGTGATCGGTCACCTGCGGCCAACGTCCACGCTCCGTCGACCGAGCCTACCTGGGGCCTTCAGCGGAAGCGGCTACAAGGGAGCGACCGAGGAAGCACGCCGCCTAAGGGATGACCATGCGCGTCGAACGCCGCCGGCACCAAGGACGTCCAGCGGGAGCGGCTACCAGAGGGTAGCCACAGAGAAAACAAGTCAGGACGCGCGGAGCCCAAGCCGTCCAAGGAGTGACCGCGCGCATCGAACGCCGGCTCTAAAGCGAGACGAGGACGGTTACCACCGGGTCGCGGCCACGCAAGGGTGCGACACGTCCGCGCCAACGACCGGGGTAGGCCAGCCCAATAGGGACGCATTCATAGGACACAACTAGGGAGTTGTGGTGGTAGATGGATCACCTAGAAGGTGATGGATTTAGGCTATTTCAAATAATGATATAGGACTTTATTGTAGACTTCTGAGTTGTGATTTGAATTGTATTTTGAGATATTTAGTCAGGGGTTTGATTGGATGTAGTTTGTGTGCAATTGATTCTTGAGTGCCTTGTGTTTGCGTTTGCAAGTGTATTAAATGTGTGTTATGTTGAACATGTCAACGGCGTTCCTGCGTCCATCTGTCTGAGCTGGTCAAGACAACTTCACCATCCGTTCACGTGCCACGTGAGTTTTTCATCCAGCACAACAGCGAAAACTTGTGTTCCTTTTCCAAAGGAATTGAGTCACGATTGAGATTTTTGTCAGGATCAGTCCTTACTCCAGCGTGTCTTTGAGAATACAACACAGATACATTTCGTGGGATTAAGTTTGAAACCATTTGCATCTGCCCAGCGAGAAAGTTTGGTTACCTCAGGATGGGCTTTACGTTAACATATGGATATGTTACAAGTATTACTTTCAGAATATGTATTGTTTTTGAGCATTTGCATTTAAGTTTGATGTGGAACGAGTGTGAGCTTTTCGTCGAATAATATGCCTAAAAACATGTGCTCCTTGTTCACAGGAATCTACACGCGTTAAGAGTAATAACAATAAAAGAGCGTTCTTCAGGACTAAGTTTAAAACACCAAGCCTTTAGACTGACATGTTTAAACGAGCATGAAGAGAAAACACAAGTTTGGTTCATTCGAAAGATTGTCTCGTTAGAATTATACTCACACCACTTGTAACGTAAACTTCGCTCACTTAAGTAAAATAATTAGGAAAAAAAAGGAATGGCCATGCGACCCACTAGCTTTCAAGCAGCAGAACATATGATGTCATACCAGCCAGTTCTGCAGTTGGCGGAGGTTGGAAAAAGCAAACGTAAATTAGGCAGAGCTTATAAGCATGCGGAACGAGCTATTTGCGCTTAAATTTAGGGCGCATTCTTTTTATAGCAGTAAGAATGGGGGATAAACAGTGGAAGTAACAAAAGCAAACGTAAAAATTGAAGTACCGATGCGTACTGTTGGTACTGCGCGCACTATGCTTGTTTTAGCTGCACAGCAGCCCGCCGCTTTCGAGTAGCCTTGCACGCACTGGCCGATTGGCGTAAGTGACGTTGTCTTACGTGACCCTGTTTGTCGAGGATATTATATGTTTCACGGAACGATTCCTTTCTGCAGTAACAAAAACAAGCGAGGTGCAAATACGGTCAAAAAACAGAGCAACGGCAGACAACGGTCCGTACATGAGCATTGTAGCGCCGTCTGTGAAGACTGACGGCAATCCGCGCTGCAGCCGAATAACGCAGTGCAAGCTCGTTTGTACACGGGCGCTTATCACTTCATTGCTGACGTCCCGAAAACGCACGATTTGGCGGGGTAATCAAAATTTTAAACTAAATTGATTAATTTATCAGTGAATACGGCATCTTTCATTGCCGGACAAGCGCTGCGGGCACTATAAACACGAAATCTTTTGAATAAAACAAACTTGTATTTTGTCCTCATGGCTCCTTTAAATGATATTTGGACGTCATCTGCATACATAGAACAAATTGCAGGTGGCAGTGCCTTCCCAAGGGAGTTCATCTTGACCATAAAGAGTGTGCAGCTCAAAACGCCGCTTGAGCAGGCCGTTTCGTTGAACGTGAACCTTGGAGAATGCATTACCAACTCTCACACGAAAGGTTCTCTCCGACATGTAACTATGAAGGTTATTCAACATGTCGCCCAAAACAGCAATTGATGCCGTAACGCCAAGCGGTGTCAGGCTTTCTTGGTGTCGAAAAACACCGTAGGACAAAACTGTTTATGCACGAAGGAATCCTTGATATATGATTCAAAAGCGACAAATTGGTAGTTCGTGGATCGCCCCCCCCCCCTTGAAGCTTGATTGGCAGCTCTAGAGAGGACATTCTGCTCAGGAAAGTACAAGTCTCCTGTTGCAAGGGTACGTGAGGGTGGAGGGAGAATGCCCACCCTGTTTGCAGCTGTATGGCACGATACGTTTTTGGTTGATGGTGTCAAAGGTTTACACTTTTTTGCTCCAACGGAACCAACATCCTCACGATATAATTCCGTAGAAGCTCTGACGTGGCGTTTTCTTCCTTTTTTTGCAAGGTTGTAGCGGCCCTTCGTCATCGACGGTAGAGCCCACCATCATCATCATTGGCCGCTACCTCCATCGCCAGGAGCGCGTGGCCTCGACACGCACGACGACCCACGCGCGAGGGAACACCGTCCTCTGCGCTGCTCGGCCGCATTCCACGGGCGCTCCTCGACTTGCGGACTCCTGCTGCCGTCAAATCTCCTCTGAAAATAAATGTAGGGTCAGCCACACGACCACAACGGCGCCTACATTAATTGGTGACCCGGACGTCGGCAGTATGGAGCCCCACTTAGCTTACCCTCTGCCGCCCTATCCGGCCTTCGAGCGACCCTACCCCTGAGCCTGGTTCTTCAAAATGGAAGCACACTTCCTCATTCGCCGTATCAACTCACACGCCGAGCCTACCCTTGACACGCATGACGAGCCATGGACGAAATCAAGCTTTCTCCTCTGCGCTGCTCGGCCGCATTCCACGGGCACTCTCCGACTCGCGGACTCCTGCTGCCGTCAAATCTCCTCTGCAAATAAATGTAGGGTCAGCCACACGACCACATCGGCGCCTACAAGGTCAAATTGTCCACCATGCTCGAAGGCAAGCAGTGCGCTCATTCGGCGAACGTACAAATTGAGGCTTGCAGACTGCTAAGGGACGAAACGCGAGCGTGCACCAAAGAACCTCAGGCAGAACAATCGGCGTCTGAAGACACAACTAAGGGTCCCCAAATAACTAAAGGACAGGAAAAAGACAACCAGAAAATTAAGTGAGGCTGTGGTGAAGGGAAAGCATCTTATCAACCACTCGGCTAGTCAGACGGCTGCATCAGGCTGTCGGAAGACGAGGAAGAGAGGGCGAAGAAGGGACGGTCGAAACGAAGCGGCTCACTCAGTGGTTCGCGCTGCGTTCTTGGACCTCCGGGCCGGCGAGCGGGTCTGGCGTACTTCTCGTTCCCGTTCCTAGAGCCCTGGTGTCCCCTTCCTCGCGGCGTAGGCACGAATAGCACCACCTCATCAGCAGGCTCGGCCAGTCGCCGCCACCAGCGACATCCGCGCTGGACTGGGGTGTGGTGAGACGCTGTCGGGACAGTCGCCAGATACTTGTATTACATAACTGTCCGGAACGTTTTCGTCCCGAACTGTTTGTTTCCATTGCACGTACACATCTGTGACTTCTGAGTGATAACAGTGCTGTGACTGTGGTGTGTAGACTTTTGCTTAGAGATGCATTTTTGGACTCCATCCTGTGCCCCTACACGAACTTTCCCAGACAACGAAAAGACTTTCGCGCCTACAAGTTATACAACAGTTTTCGCAAGAACTTTCTGAAGAGGAGGGTAATGTAGTGAAGGGTCGGTGAACAGTGGTGGCCAATCCGTTGAACCTGTGGCCTAACACTTGGGCAAGGAAAAAAAGCCGCATAGGAGGAAAAGAAGAAGCAATTCCCAGAAGATGGTAGGAAGACGGTGCACCTCGCGGTATAGGCCGAGGACCGTCGCCGGCGCTGCCGCCAGAGCCACTACCCAGCTGGCAAGAAGAGGACTGAGAGCCGTCGGAGTGTAGGCCCGGCAACCGTCTCCGACGCTGCCGGGAGAAGCTGGTGTCTGCGAGTGAGCGGTGTGCCGGGGGCGCAGAGCGCTGGCAGCGAGGCCTCGTCCTGGAGCAGGCCTGCGCTTCCTCCCCCCGCAGCTAGCTATCGGCCACCGCCACGTTCTTCGTCATCGGGCAGCCATCGCGGTGCGAGCATCTCTGCGCGCTGAGCTGACCAGCATCGTGGACACAGGTTTGCCACCCATCGATAACCGTGAGCTGTAAGCCCACCTCTGCTCTTCGGGACCGTTACATGACCGCTTTAGACTAAAGCATGACTGGACTTTCCTTCCTGCCATAACTGCAATCTTTATCGCGCCGTGACTGAGGTCCATCTCGTTTTGTATATATATCGTGTATGTGTGTGTTTTCACCACGACTACGGGCTCATAACTCTCCGCGCGATCCGGCCCATCAATCATTTATAACAGAGGCATTTGAAAAACGCATAACGGTGCTAAAGCCGAAGCAACAAGAACCCGCTTTGCATTAGTATAGCGCATCAAACAGGAGGAAAAGGAAAGGCCATAGGCTTCACTCAGGATTGGATTCTTGAGTGCCTTTTAATGAACGTGGAAAGTTCGAAACTACAACTAGATGAGAAAAAATAAATTACTCGTGCTGTCTTGCAAAAACACCCCACAATGTTTGAGCTCATACAAAACTGGTTTTGGATTTTCAACAAAAGCGCTCGCAGGACTGAAACAGCGCGCAAGAAGCACGGACAGTTTCAAGTGCCATGGAGGTATACCGTGGACGAAATCAAGCTTTCTCAGCACCTTTCAGTGACTACGTCAGCCCGCATCTATGATCTCATTGATTTAGGTGAATTCACGGCGTAAAAAGGGCGGAAAATGCGTTGCGACCGCGCAATGATCTTCTCCCCATTTGTCGGAAGGCGGACGCAAATTCTGGCATTTTTCGCGACACACGAAAACAAGAAAAGGGACCTTCTTGCCAAAATTTTAATTGAACCAGTTATTATACCTGCGGTGGAGCGACGTGGAACCGCAAGATGTGGAAGGCGATGGGGATCCAGGCAACGCCCCAGGTCATGAAATCCTGCATTCAGCACCCAGAAGATCGGAGGCGTTTCGTACACTTCGTCTCGGACTTTCCTACCCTTGTCAAATGTTAGCGCAACAACCTTGCTTTCCACGATGTCGACAACCAGTTGGCGTAGTGAGCTTTTTTCTAGGATTCATAGTGTAATGCATAAGCATACAATCAAACATAAAAAGGCACCGTCTTCTGCTTTACTCAGTCTAACATTCTGAGGCCACCCGAAAAGGTGGAGTTACATATTGAGAGCGATAAAAATTACCAGACCGTTTACTGTTTGCGGAATGAACTGATGCTGGCAGCAACAAGATGGGCATAGCGGGAACTGAAAGACAATTTTAGACATGGTTCAAGCACGGCGAAGCACGCAGAGCATTGTAAGGCAAAGCAGTGTTGCACACCGTGTTTTTTTTAGGTGCAGCAGAACTACCTCTTTACCATAGCTGCGGCCTCAAGTGCTATTTAGATGACACTAGAAGAGGCAGATATACAGGAAAAAAACGCAAACATTTTTGTGTAAAAACGTAGAGGGCGCAGAGGCGTTATTCGGTGCTTCCTTACACGAATAACGCTCCCTCCTTAGTGCTCCCTCCTTCCACGAAAGAGGGAGCTTCCTTTCACGTACCTTTTATCGTTTGCTGCAGTCCGAGAAAAGATAACAAGTCTGGTGGGGTGATTCATTTCAGCGGATACCCCTACAGGATTCTACTACGCATCGGCATATGTTGGCGTATTGCCTACAATATACGCACTCTAGCACGCCCGCAGCACGAACACCCACCATCCTCAGCCACCGGCAACATTCACTCTCTCAAGCTGAGGTTAAAATCTACTGAAAAAAAAATAACCACGCATTACATTAGACAAAACGGTAGCCATGCCTTCCTTGTTACCGAGCGATGAACAGCAGTTTAGCTTACACTGTTTGCGCTGCCTGTGTGCATAGTATCCTGAATGAAGTACAGGCTTTTCTGTAATTTTTTAATGTAAATTTCTTTAGAAATGTCTGTATGTGTACATCCATTTGAAGATCTTATTACGTCAACACGGCAATGAAATATTTTTTTCAGCACCTTTAACCCTCGCATATACGTCAAACAAAAATACATGACCCCTTACACTCTGTGAAGGAGGGCGATATGTAGCGTCTTCTACCAAAATCGACGCATCTATGTAACAGACAGAGACAAAATACGCTCACTGGTACTTTGTGACTGAGGAGAGTTTCATTTAATTAGCGGAATAGGTAGAACAGAGTGCCAGAATTTACATAACTTGGCTAGTAAACGTACCATTCCGTCTTAAAATTTAAGACTTGTGGCTAGCCTGCTAAATTACTCTCACTTTATGCAAGATACACGCACGACGCATGTTGCTACTTCAGCGTTCTGTTCTTCTTCATTGGTTTTATACAAGAACACTGTGTCATGTGGTAAGCCGAACCCATACCCGAAGGGGGATTGGCCCGAGACGAAGATTATGGAAGAAAAGTCAAAGAGAAAGAAGATTTAGAGTACGAGATGCGAGAAGGAGTTGGAAGGGGCCAATGAAGAACATACACGGAGTGATTAGGAGGAGGAGGAGGTGATCTGACCAGCAAATGGGAGCCTGACACGATAGAATGCGAGGCGAAGAGGAAGGCGACGAAATTGGAGTGGACAGAGTGGAACGAGGTCTTGGAGGAACGGTGGCAAGTTCGGGCCGTGCCCCACAACGAACCAGCGGCATCGCACCGTTTGGCAGCGGGCAGCTCGGAACCGCCGATTACCAGCAGCTTCGCTCTGCTGGCCTCCTGCTGACCGGCGGCATCGCACCGCCGGCGACCCGTCGAGCCGTGCCCCACGACGCACCAGCGGCATCGCACCGTCTGGCAGCGGGCAGCTCGGGACCACCGATTACCAGCAGCTTCGCTCTGCTGGCCTCCTGCTGAGCCGCGCTGCTCAGCGAAGCCGTGGCATCGCACCGCGGTCATCCGGACCACGACGCACCAGCACGGGCCATCGCGACGTTCGGCGACGTTGGGTGACGCGTAAGCCAACCGACCCACTGGGCCACGTCATCGGCATCGCACCGTGGTACCGGCGGTAGGATTTGTTTGAATCTGACAGAGACAGTTAATGTATTATAGTGACTTTAGGAGTAGAGTGTTGGTAGTGTGAGGTCGTGCCTGTTTTTGCTGTTTAGTGTGATATATGTGTGTTCAGTCGCTATGATTCCGTTCGTTTGAGTGGTTTTGTTCTGTAAATATATTGTGCTGCCATCGAATGCATCAACTTGAGCCTCATTTCTCTGCCGCGTGAGACGCGTGACACACTGATGACTAAGACATGGAGCATGCAGTACTGACAATATCACGATCCCCGTATTCAAGTAGTGGTCGTGTGCTTATTGTATCCGCTTCCACGACAAACACTTTCCTAACGCCTCAGTAAATGATCACAAACAGCCTTGAAGCGTCGCTTTAAACATAAATACAACCTGAACACCATCCAACAAGCACACAGCCAGTTTATATTGTTTTCTACCCCCTTTCAACCAATATTTTAATCATAATGATGGCTGTATGATTAACCAGCACCCACCATGGAAGGCTGCTAATAATATTGCAGTTATCAGTTGAAGTTGAACGCTATAAAATGTCGACAGCATTGGATCATGCCGTACACGAAAAATACAAAATTGCATCTATCGGGGAGACAAAATGACCAATTATAGCTCAAGCTCACTCTTGACAGTAAGCACCAATATTCAACATGCGATGCCTGACAACAATTACAAAGTCACCATTCAGTTGACGCTCGAGACGTCAGTAAGGGGCGATGTCAGCGAGGACACCTATTTTTTGTTTGTCGCCCAGCATGTAACTGGTAGTCGTTAACTACAGCTTCATTTATGTCTCCGTGGAGTCACATCAGAGCTTTGAGCAGTGGCAGAAACGACAAGGTGTAACTGCATAAAGCTTGGGCACTTAAAGGGGCCATGAAGACAAAATACAACTTAGTTCAGGTTGAAACAACCAGCTTCTGGCGATTTTATCAGCTTCCATTCCAACCACGAAAGACGTGTTTACTGAAGACAGCAAAAAAGATTGGAAAATTGAAATTGTGCCCTGCAGTGACGTGGTATATACGAAGGAGTTACATATTATTGGAAATCATTGAAAGCACAGTTATTAGTGTTAACGTACCTACGCATTCAAGTAATGGGATCGAACGGAAGTAGAGCCGCCACTAAATCCTGCAGTCTTTTTTGCCGATGGCCTAAGTCGATGGCCGCGAACCACACAAACGACATTCTCCCAGGCAATAGAGACGTGGCCTGGAAGTGACTGGGGTGTGACGCGAAGTGTGATTACTTACATTCCCGGGTCGCGAAAGCGCCCTAGCCGAAGACGGAGGCGAACGGGCGGTGGAAGAGGAGAAACAGGATGATCACGGGAACGCGGTGCGGGCAGCATGAGAGGGGATTGTGCCGACGGAGCTAGCGGCCCGACAGCGCTAGAGGAACGGGAGCAGAAGCTGTTAGCAGGAGCTCCTGCAGGAGCTGTTCTCTCGAGGCGCGTTCCGGACCAAGGTTCAAGAACTAGGCCTGGACCTTCCAGGCACGAGCGCGCAGGTCGAGTGGTCCGAGCTGCGACCACCGCAGCTCTCCCGTCTTCTCAGTGTGCACCGTCGCCACGGGATAGTCTTCGCACGCTGCGACACTTATACGGGTCCTCCATACGATCGACCGACGAGTTCGAAGCTTCACTTCTACGATTCACCGACGTCACCCAGTCGCGGCATCGGGCGGAACAGGACGTGAGCGTGTCGTTTTTGCCTCTCTTTGAAGTCTTGTTCGGACTTGAGTGAATCTTCGCGTGCCGCGGGTGCTGCAGTTCGTCGTTTTGGTCCCTAGTTTATTTTTGCGAGTGTGTGTGTCCGCATAAGAAAGTTTTTTGCATCGTTCTCACGCCTTGACCCCACTTTTTGTTCATCCTCCTCCCCGAGTCACACTCCCGCCTGCTTAAAACGCGGCCTCACACAGGGTCATTCCGATAGTATGTGGTTGGCACTGGTATAGCCTCCGCAGTAGTTGCAAGATGGCGATTCGGTGCCATGAAAATTAAGAACGTGAAATCTTGCCGGGGTGAATAGGGTATTTGTGCTTGACGAAAAAGAGTGCCTTGCTCTCCAGTTGGGCCGTGGTGCCGAATAGTAAACTCTCTCCTCTTCAGTTTTAACTGGTTAAGTATTTTTGGACTACGGTAGACCTCCGCATACCGAATGCCTGGTGCCCGGATTTTCATCTCACGAGCGAGCGAGTCTGCCCTTTCAATTCCAAGCATTCCGACATGCCCAGCGGGCCCATAGGATGTCGTACGTATGTTTGGTTTGCTCATTTATTAAAATTGCTGTACTGTGCAATTGTGTTACTGTATAATATGCCGACATTCTTCCTGCGCGCCAGTGATTATGATAACTGGCATAGCATGTGCGCATGAATCTTGTGGAGTTTTCGTTGTGGTGCCTGATGGCCCGACTATGGCCTCTGAGTCTCGCAGCATGAGCCACAACCAAAACCGTAGTCTGAGTCGCAGCCAAAGCCGCAGCCACAGCCGAGCAAGAGAAGGCATATCGGGGGGGCGTAGAAGTCCAAGCCAGAAGAGGACACAAGCAGCAATCCACAGCAAAACCGCATCTCGAGCCGTCCTAGAACTCAAGGGTTCCGGCATTTCGAAAACCGGGGCTAAGAACAAAGCCACAGCCAGTCACGAAGGCGGAGCCAGAGTCCCGCAGCCCATCAAGACCCCATGTCTCCGCATAAAGGTGACTCGGGCAGATCCTATTAGAAAAGATGTGCTGCGTACTAGGGCAGCTGAGGATTACAAGCAAACGCTACTCCAAGAAGCAGAGAAACGTTTCAGTACCTTACAAACCAGTTAGACCTCATACAAAGCGTCTTACATACGTGGTGCAACTAAGCTCTATTCCAGGACCATGTCATGGCTGGTGCTACAACTGGAATCGGTCATGGCATTGCGGCTCACGAAAATTGCGTCGGATATGTCTAAGTAATGAGATGAGAAAAAACCTACAGAAAAACGGCCAATCCACAGTGGAATCGGCGTGCGGTGCCGCGAATGCAATACTGGTTGAATGTCATCACCTTGAGCCCGAGGAAGAGAAAAACATTCATGGCAGGACGGCCCAGCGGACTCGCTGTTAGTGAGCACGTCTTTAGGTTCTGCGGCTTGTCGACCAGACGGGCAGAACCAGGTTGCTCCTGCTTCTGGTCGGACCGGACAGAAAGGCACCATATCCCCATCATCTACAGCGACCGAGGTTTCGCCATCGGGCCACAATTCTCCGTATCCGCTACTGGCTTGAACCACAGCTCTCACGGTACAATGACGATGCGTCCATCGTGCCTTCAACAGCCTACCGTCGTCGTCTTCAATCCCAGCCAGACTTTCAATCTATAAGACCTGAACAACATTTTGGTTGATTTATTGAATTTAACTTGAACTCTTCCGTTGCCCGAATCATTTCCACCACCTAACCTTTCAACCATTTGTGTAGCGCCTGACGGCGTCTTTCCTCTCTTGCATAAATGGTCTTCCACGCATTATTCCGAAACCCCGTGTGGCAGTCCTTCACCTGTGCATCCGAGTACCCTGTTTGAGCCTCCGAAACCTCATAACATCACAGTTACAATCGGATATGTCTACAACCAGACGCTTAGGCACAAAGCCCAGACCCCACCCTTGAACTTCTCTCACACCAATGAAGACTAATTCACACAAACTGGTCTGGCTACACATCTGGCAACGGTAATACCAGATTTTTTGAAACAAACTGTCTCCTCACAAAGTGCATACAGCAGTGTCAGGTAAAATTGCATGAGATACTTTCACAGGAAACAGGTTACACCTACACCGACTGGTTGCTCAACATACAAAGGAAATGACGAAAATAAAACCGTCGCAACTTTAATACGCAAGGCCATTGCAGTACAGATGATTTTGTCACGTCAGAAAAGTAAAACTAGGCATTTATTTTCACCAATATGGCAAGTCAGACGACTCGGTACGGGTTCGTAAAGAAACAACCAACGTAAGAAAGACGCGGACGGGGAGCGAGCAACGGGACAAGCAGCGCTGTTTGCAGCCTTCCTTGTATTTTTTGCGATAATTGTTTCTTCGCCACGAGCATTTAGTATCGTTTATACTGTGATTGACGCGATAAACTAAGCAGCAGTTTTCAATCAGTGACATTGTCACGGGGAATAGATGTGGGGCCATTACACAGAACTAGCGACGACGACGAAGAACAAGGTGCTGGCGTTCCCGGCGCTGGCCATCTGATCGCCATCTGTAAATAATCTAAACAGGATCTTCGCCTTCTTCGTGGTTTGTCTCATATGCTCTGTCGCCACGTTAAATTTGATGGAGTGCGCGGGTGCATCCCCGTCCTGGCCCAAGCTTCGCTTCTCATCGGCATCGGCGCAATCATCGAGGGTGCGTCAGCCGCGTCGGGAAGCCCTAGCCCCGCAGTAAGTAACCAGCACTCGACGACGTCCCTTCGTCCCGTGTCACCAGCCCGTGACGAGCCCATCCAGAGCCGCGAAGACCCGACGACGTGTGACCAGACGACGACGACGTGCCCCCAGCCCTGTGGTCCGACGTGGTTACAAGCCCTCACCGGTTCGTCTTTGCCTTACGGACATCGCTGCTACGGGCCGGTGTTCACCAAACCCATCCCCTTCGTCTGTGGCGGCAAGCGGTTCTTTCTTGTGTATTTTCTCGCATTGCTCGTCCGCATCACCATCCTCACCGTGCCGCAGCTTCGACCGGGACGGTCGCCCTCGACTGGAGGGGTAATGTCACGGGGCATAGTGTTGGGCAATACCACTCAGCGCCATTCCACAGGACCAGCTACGACGACGACGACCAAGGTGCTGGCGTTCCCTGCGCTGACCATCTGATCGCTATCTTGTAAATAATGTAAATAGATTCTTCGCCTTCTTCATGGTTCGTCTCATATGCTCTGCCGCCACGTTACATTATTAGATGGCGCTAGCAGAGGTGGCGGCGCACTTTATGTACCAATGTAGGTTTTCAGACAAAGAAATCGTATTTAGTTTCCGGCGTTCCAGAGGTTCCAGAGGAAGGACCCCGCCAGCGTACGCCGATAAGTCGCGGATTTATAATTAAAGCATGGCTGCCGTTGCTTCCGCTCGCCCACATCAGCAACGAGCTCTGCTGCTGGGGCTGTCCTTGAGCAGACAGCGCGTTTCGCGACCGAATACGCCCGTTCGAGGTCTACGACGACGAAGGCTTGCGCCGGCGGTTACGGTTGGGTTGGGGCGGCGTTCAGTTTTTCCCGAAGGCATAAGTTCCCGCCTGCAGTAATACAGAGGCCGCCGAATATGATAAGTCGAAGACGGCAGGGGCAAATAAGTGGGTTGCCGGAAACGCCGCAAGTGACCATCTAGGGACAACTTATCACAGGGACCAGCGAAAGTTGTGCACCTAGCTGAAAAGAAATCTAGGGAAAACACAAGGAAACCGAAACCGACTTAAAAGATGCATACGACGGCTAGAAAATCAGCGCGCAGTACGCCAGGAAGCCAAGTGGGCGTCAACTAGGCCCGTCGCAGCCAATGAAAACGCTGCCGCCTTTTGCGACAATCGCCTGCTTTAGAAGCTGCGATCACTGTTAAATAGAGCAAAAAGTGTTATTTAAATTGCTCCACAGTTGGAACGTCGTTGTCGGAGACCTATAAAAACACCTACATACGCAAAAACCACTTCCCGTTGCGCGACTACATTTGAAGATTCACATGTGCGCGAAAAGGATAAGACGCTTGTAAACATTAGTGCGCGTCCATCATTACTGCTACTGCAATACTATAACGATTTACAGAAAGTAACATGCTTATGCTGACAATGCGTGGCTGACAAATAGAAAACATTACGGCTCAACCAGTCTGTGCTGAAAACCACCCGGATATTTTGCGCCGAAGCCGTCGCCGGAGAATATTGTCCAACAAAACGTTCATGCAGATGACGGTGTCTACCGTTCCTGGACAATATTTAAAAAAACGTGATAGCGTTTGCGTAGACGATCGTTTCGGTTCTGTGTCGCCGTAATCAACCATACGACTACAAATGATCGGTGATGCAGAGAAATAGGAAGAATGTTTATGTAAAAGACCATTATGTATTACAGTAAAAAAAACAGAATTGTCCCTCGCTACGACCTCGTTTTACCACAGCAAGCATAGCAAGCAGATCAGCCATGGCTAAGGTTAGAGCGACCACGCGTGATTGCGCTGCACAAAAAAGAGGGACAAGGGAAAGCATTGGTCTGACGATGAGAAACTTAAATTGACTCACCTAATTAGGAACAGAAAAATATCATCTTGGGAAGGTTTAATTCAAAAACAAAGCTCCAAGCGAAAAAGCGAGCCCGGAGTTAAATCGGCGAAACCCTAAATTCTCGACACCCAGCAATCAAAAGATCCGTTGAAGACTTCAAAAAGCAGTGGTCCCATCTAATTCAAGCCTAAAAAAACGCATCGCTGCCTATAGAAGGAAGCACAGAACGACAGGTCCGTGAAACATTATGCATAATGCCTCGGAAGTGTTTCATGCTTTATTTAGGCCTTAACCACTAATGCCGCAAGCCAGTCCCCGCAACCAAAACCAAATTGATCAGGCAGAGAAACAGGCTTGGAAGGTGTTTGCGTGCTACGAAAAGTGCCAGCCCAATGCTAACAAAGCGCACAGAAGCGAAAATAGGTCCATTTTTGGCCAGAAAATAAACTCTTCTCCCCGAGAACTCCACCTAAGGCCATTTAACGCATTGCAAAATTATCGGCAGGCGAGTTCCAAGGAATTAGGCGGCCTCGTAGCTGATGGGATGCGCCTGCCTTTAGATATAGCATTTATGAAATCAAAAGCTTGAAAAATGACCATCCCGATTTTAAGAAGTTATCGACCTAAAGAAATATTTCGCGGTTCTCGGTGACTTTGTTTCATTGGGCTTTAACTGTACATGATTACTATGTGCATCTTCAATGGAAAAGTAAATGGGCCTACATTATTTATTTATGGCCACGCAGATGAAATACCCCATTTCCGCGAGTCTTGTCAACAAAAGCACACAGACGCGACTAAGACACAAAAAATAGTTGTGAATAAATTGATGCAATTTTTATTCAAATATAAATACTAAGCAAGACAGTGAATCAATCGTTTTCTACATTTCATCTCGGACTTGCCTCCCTTATCAAATGTTTGCGCAACAATTTTGTCTCCCACGATGTCGACACCCAGTTTGCGTAGTGAGTTGTTTTTCAAGGATTCATAGAGTAATACATAAGAATACAGTCAAAGATAAACAGTCACCGTCTGCTGCTTTCCTCAGTCTAACATTCTGGGACCATCCGAAAAGGTGGAGTTACATATTGACAGCGATAAAAATTACCAGACCGTTTACTGTTTGCGGAATGAACTGATGCTGGCTGCAACAAGATGGGCACATTGGCAACGGAAAGACAATTTTAGACAAGGTTCAAGCCCGGCGAAGCACGCAGAGCATTGTAAGGCAATGCAGTGTTGCACACCGTAGGTGTTTCCGCGTAGTTTTTTTTGTGGTGCAGCAGAACTACGTTGTTAGCATAGCTACGGCTTCAACTGCATTTCGATTATACTAAGAGGTATATATAGAGGAAGAAAAGGCAAACATTTTTTGTGTAAAAACGTGTAAACATTTTTTGAGCCTTTGACAGAATAGGATAACCTGTGCGAACATCTTTTTCAGTTCAATGTAAAAGACTTGTGTGAATTCAGGATTCATGTGTGTATATTTATGCGTTTGTGTGTATATATTAGGGCATATATGTGTATGTGTGTATATATATGCATGTGTGTATAGCGATTTGTATGTGATGAGGCGTGTCTTCAGCGAATCCAGAGCAGCCTATCTCCTAAATACTATGGGTGTGACCCACGAGGAAGAAAAAAGGTATAAGAAGCTGTTCGTTCTCGGAGGCAGCAAGACGGCCACCCTCGCGGTGTAGTCCCGAGGACCGTCGCCGGCTCTCCCGTTCGAGCAACCACCCGGGCTGCCAATGAGACGACAGCCGACAAGCAGACAAGAAGCTGTTGCGCCCGTCGGAGTCAGCGGTGTTCCGGTGGCGTAAAGCGCGGGCAGCGAGGCCTCGCTGCGGACCAGGCCTCAGCTCTTCACACCCGCCGCTAGCCATCGGCCACCATCACGTTCCTCGCCAGCGAGGCAACGGTTCAATGCCTGCAGCGACCTGCTCCGTCGCTCCTTCCCCATGGACTGCAGAATAGTGCGTCGCTTCCCCTGTCAGAGTCTCCGAGATCATTGGCAGTGAGCGTGACTCTTCCCTGCAAGTTTGTCTACTATAATCCGCACCTGAGTGTTTGCGTGTCTAGTCCGTCAGTGTACTGAAGTGTCATTCCCGCCTGGTACATTATCTAGTTAATATATATGTTGTGTGTGCGTGTTTTGCGAGAACGTAGTAGGGGTTCCTAATTACGCGGTCCGGTCCAACATTCATTACAGTGTATATAGAACTGAATGTACTTTGGCTTGGGTATGTTGCTGTTAGAATAGTGCAATGAGAATTGTGGGATTTGCGTAAATATGTTAACTTAGAATATGTGCAACAGAGTTCGGGTGTGCAATGTTACCACTCGTTTGAATTCTGTAATTCTGTTAAACCTTGAATTTTTAATCAGAACTCGGTGTACAATGTCTGAATTTCGAATTTGTCTTTCAATACACTGCTGCTGAGTGGGGCATAAGGGGTCCTCAATCTACATCTTAAAGGCTTTTTCCCTTGTGTCCTCTCTCACTATCTATCCATCTATCTAGAGGGCGCAGAGGCGTTATTTGCTGGGGGAGGGAGCTTCCTTCCACGTACCTTTTATGCTTTGCTGCAGTTCGAGAAGGGATAACAAGTCTGGTGGGCGTGATCACAACTCAGTGGATACCCCTACTTCTCAGGATTTTACTACGCATCCACACATGTGGCGTATTGCCTACAATATACGCACTCGAGCACGCCCGCAGCACGAACGCCCAGCATTTTGAAATCTCATGAAACTTCGCTTTCCATATGTACGTAATGTCCTGAGCCACCGGAACATTCAGTGCCTCAAGCTGAGGTTAAAATCTACTGCACAAAAAATTACAACGCATTACATTAAACAAGAAGGTAGCCATGCCATCCTTGCAACCGAGTGATGAACAGCATTATAGCTTACAATCATGTTTGCGCCTGCCTCTGTGCATAGTATCCTGCATGAAGTACAGGCTTTTCTGTAATTTTTTATATAAATTTCTTAAGAAATCTCTGTGTGTGTACATCCACTTGGAGATCTTATTACGTCAACACGGCAATTAAATATTTTTTTTCATTACCTTTAACCTCTCATATACGCCAAACGAAAATGTATGACCCCTTCCACTCTGTAAAAGGAGAACGACATGTAGCATCTTCTACCAGAACCGACGCATCTATGTAGGAGACAGACAAAATACGCTTACTGGTACTTTGTGACTGAGGAGAGTTTCATTTAATTAGCGGAATAGGTAGAACAGAGTGCCAGAATTTACATAACTTGGCTAGTACAACGTACCATTCCGTATTAAAATCTAAGACTTGTGGCTAGCCTGCTCAATCACTCTCACTTGCTTCATGCAAGATGCACGCACCACGCATGTTGTTAGTTCAGCGTTGTTTTTTTTATGAATATTTAATTTGCCACAAGGCATATATATATGGGGGTATGGGTTGTAGGTGCTTAGATGAAAATAAAAATGTTCGCTTCGCGGATGAAGTCAAGGAGTGAACGATGTTCTTCCTTGACTTCATACAAGAACACTAATGACTAAGACGGGGAGCATGCAGTACTGACAATATCATGATCCCGCATTCAAGTTCTCCGGTGCTTACCGCTTGCCACGACAATTTCCAAACGGCTCAGTAAATGAAGACAAACAGCCTTGAAGCGTAGCTTTAAACATAAATGAAACCTCAACATCATCAAACAAGCACGCAGCCAGTTCATATTCTTTTCCACCGACCAACATTTTAATCATAATGGTGACTGTAATATTAACCAGCACCCACCATGGAAGGCTGCTAATATTCCAGTTATCAGTTGAAGTTGAATGCTATAAAATGTCGACAGCATTGGGTTATGCCAAGCAGAAAAATTACAAAATTGCATCTATCGGGGAGACAAAATGACCAATTATAGCTCAAGCTCACTCTTGAGAGTGAGCACCATTGTTCGAACATGCGATGCCTGACATAACAACAATTACACAGTCACCATTCAGTTGACACTGGAGACGTCACTACGGGGCCATGTCAGAGAGGACAAGTATTTTTTGTTTGTCGCCCAGCATGCAACTGGTAGTCTTAACTACAGCTTCATTTGTCTCTGTCGGGCCGCATCAGGGCTTTCAGCAGTGGCAGAAACGACAAGGTGTAACTGAAGAAGGTTTCGGCTCTTAAAGGGGTCATGAAGACAAAATACAGCTTAGTTCTGTTTGAAACAACTAGCTTCTGGTGATTCCCTCAGCTTACATTCCGGTCACGAAAGCCGTTTACAGAAGACAACAAAAAAGATTGGAAAATTGAAATTTCGCTCTGCAGTGACGTGGTATACATGCAAGAGTTACATATCACGGGAAAGCATTGAAAGCATAGTTATTAGTGTTAAGGTATCTACGCATTCAAGTAGTGGGATGGAAGGGAACTAGAGGCGCCACTACGGTAGACCTCCGCATGCCGAATGCTTGGTGCCCGGATTTTCATCTCACGAGCGAGCGAGTCTGCCCTTTCAATTCCAAGCATTCCGACATGCCCAGGGGCCCACAGGATTTCGTATGTATGTTTGGTGTGCTCATTTATTAAAATTGCTTTTGCTGTCCTCTGCGATTGTGTTCTCTGTAGTAAGCCCACATGCTTCCTGCGCGTCCGTGAATGTGATAACTGGCATAGCCTGTGTGCATGTATCTTGCGGAGATCTTTCGTTGTGGTGCCTGATGGCCCCGACTGTGGAGTGCGTCTCGCACCATGAACCGCAACCAAAACCGTAGTCGGAGTTGCAACCAAAGCCGCAGCCACGGCCGAGCACGAGATGGCATATCGGGGGCTGGGATTCCGATCTAGAAGAGGACACAAGCAGCGAGCCCCAGCAAAAGCCACAGCTCGAGCCGTGCTAGAACTCAAGGGTTCGGGCGAGACGCAAACCGCCCCGGGGCCAAGCAGAACAAAACGAGAGCCAGTCCCGAAGACGGAGCCAGAGTCCCGCAGCCGAGCCAGACCCCATGTCTTCGCATAAAGGTGACTTGGGCAGATACGAGCAGAAAAGATGTGCTGCGTGCTAGGGCAGCTGCGCATTACAAACGCTACTCCGAGCCAAACGCAAAAGTTCCAGCGCTACTCCTAGTACAATAGTAGCAACAAATGAAGAAGAAAAAAGTAAACAGCATACTTAAAACCTACCCCAACTCAAACAACCCCTACAATTATCAAAGATGCAACATTGGAACCTAAACGATCTAGGCGGGAACCGCTTCCGCCTCAGCTGGCGTATTCAGTCAATCGAACAAGAAACAGCAACGTTTCCGTGCCTTAGCTGTTAGACCTCATACAAAGCCACCTAGTTGATATTGCACCAACACCTACATCCGCGGTGCAACTAAGCTGTATTAGAAGACCTTGTCATGCCGGCTGCTACAAATCGAATCAGTCATAGTGCGGCTCGCGAAAATTGCGCCGGATGTCTACAATCGCATATGCCTACAACAAGACGCTTAAGCACAAGGCCCAGACCCTACCCTTCAACTTCTCATAACACCAATGAAGACTAATTCACACAAACTGGATTGGCTACAAATCTGGCAACGGTACTGCCGGAGCTTTCGAAACAAAAACAGTCTTCTTACAGGAAAACAGGTCGTACAACTACACCGACTAATTGCTCAACATACAAACGAAATGACGAAAATACAACCATCGCAACTTTAATTCGCAAGGACATTGCAGTACAGACCATTGCGTCACGTCAAAAAAGTAAAACCAGGCATTTAGTTTCACCAAGATGGCAAGTTGGTACGGGTTCATGTGATGAAGAAACCAGCGCAAGAAAGTCGAGGACGAGGAACTAGCAGCGAGGAACGAGGATGAGCAGCGCTGTGTTTGCAGCCTTCCTCGTCCTTCTGGCGCTGGTTGTCTCTTCACCGCGAGCATTTAGTTTCGTTTTTACTTGGCTCGATGAGATAAACTCCGCAGGCTGTTTTCAATCAGTGATATTAGATGGCGCTAGAAGTGGTGGCGGCACACTTCACGTCCCAACGTAGGTTTTCAGACTAAGAAATCAAATTTAGTTTCCGGCCCCCTAAAGACTCCAAAGTGTCAAATCTAGAAGCAGTTTATTGCGGAAGCAGGTCAGACTCCAGCCGAGGGCTGCGGCTGAAACATGGCGTCGGAACAATCAGCCCGATGTTGCGCCATGGACGTGAACGCGTGAACCACGGGCTCCATGAGCGCGTGAACGCCTAGCCCGGTACATACAATATGTAGGACTCCTCCCCCGTGCAAGTGCTCGTCTCATCTTGCAGGACGATATCGATTCCTCGGTGGACTTGTGCGCAATTGCAATACTCGCTGGGGACATGCTGCTGCACGTTCTTCCACGTCGACAACCGCAGTGGGCGCTAGCTTGCCTCCGGAACCCCAAGGCCATTTAGCGCATTGCGAAGTTATCAGCAGGCGAGCGCCAAGTAATTTACTGTGCCATCGTACCTGCTGAGATGCGCGTTCCTTCAGAAAAAAATTTATGAAATCAAATGCTTGGGAAATGACCGTCCGGATTTTAAGAAGTTGTAGACTTAACGAAATAATTAGCGGTTCCCGGTGGCTTTGTCAAATCAGGTTTTAACTACATAATTACTTATGCATCTTCAATGGAAAAGTTAAATAGCTTGCATTATTTATAGCCACCCGAATGAAATGCCCCATTTCCGCTGTCTTGCGAGACCGCAGTCTCGCAACTAAAGCACACACGCGACTAATCAACACAAAAAAATAGTTGTGAATAAATTGATGCAATTTTTATTCAGAATAAAATACTAAGCAAGACAGTGAATCAATCACAATTCACAATGAGAATGAAGTGTTTATTACAATGGTATGCTAGACAGCACAATCCAGGGCCGTAAGCAACACACAAGGTTATATAGCAAGCAGGGTTTCTTGTACGGAACAAGTTTGTTGCTGCAACTGGTAGGCTTAACTGGTCGATTTACAAAACAAAATATTTCCAAAATACGTTGTCGTAGATGTTTTTGTTACGCTCTTGGTCGAACGGAACTTACCTCGCAGATCTTGGAATACGGTGTGGGCTTGAAATCCTCGCAACTTGCGATTTTCAGCGGGAACGGAAGCACGCGTGTTCCACCTTCCGGCCGACTGAAACCGCCCAGTACACAGCAGCACGGCAACGCTGCCGTCTGGGGCTCAATAAAGTGGCTCAACATGTCACAGAGCCGCGCTGGGCACCTAAACTCACGATCGAAGAACGCGCAGCAGGCAGCAGTGCAAACAAAATGTCAGCGCCTATGAGAGCACCGGAGTGAACGAATATTACGTGACGGTGCTCAACCAAAGGCTGATGCTGGCAGCACAAAGCCGTGAGACAAGAGTGTCGATACTGAGACAGTTTATCTACTGTATCTTTTTGTTACCGTCGTGACCCACAGCCCGATCGTACAGCCAGCCAACACCAGAGACAGTGCAACTGATGCTGAGAAAGGTACGCCATCAATTGTACTAAATTTGTTATGCTGGCCACACGTTCCAAGAGCTGGCGTGAGACGGTGGGGGAAGCGGTGAGCCGTCTACCGATGTGTAAGTGAGCTGCGATTAAAACTTCTGGCTCACCGAGGGAACTGCTAATAGGCGGGAGTTGATAGCTTTAATTGCACACAGGATGGTGTTCAACTGTTTCCTAAGCAAGCAAATGTGCTTGGCTCAACCATGAGCCATACGGCGTTGGCCGACCTCGCCAACGTTGCGACGGCATCGGCAAAAAGGATTGGGCCTTCCGTGGCCAACATATGGCCCCAAAGGTTGGGCCTACCTCACTGGCCAACCTTTGGCCACGGCAGGGTCGCACTTGTTCCATTTGCGGTTGGCCATCGATTTTTCATCGGCACACCATGCACGGCACTTTTCGTTCCTGGCTAGTACACTATAATACCAGAAATAAATCTTAATTTTTTTTTTCAAAACGGAGCCAGGCTGGTATTATGTGAATTCAATCACGCAGCGGTTCGAAGCGAGAGATGAACAGATCTCCTACGGAGAGTTTCATAAGCAACTACGGTACAGCGTGGTGCTAATTACGAAATGGAGGTCACTAAATAGTAAAAATACCAGTTCAACGTTTGGGCCCTGCTACGGATATATGTAAAAAATTGGCGCATATCAAGCATATCGACACTTCTCAATGGTGTAACAGATCTTCCTTGCATCTTTTGCTGACGCCTCTGATTAGGGATTCAATCTCGGTCGCCAGCACCAACGAGCCAGCACTTGCTTACAAGGTTGCTACTTGTAGCGGCATTTCTCTGTGGTTCTATTTCTATGCAGCCAAACTTCAGCCACAAGTTAAAGGTAATGTGAAAGTTTAAAAAAATGAGCAATTAGATCGTATTACCAACTGTTAAAGCAGCACTGCTGCCTCAAACCCTGCAATATTCTTGTCATATGGTAACATTTCTTCCGTACAGGTAGTTGAATGAACCGCGATTTACAACAGTAACAAGGTGCCACCAATAGTAAATAGGTAATTAACTGTCACGTAGTAAGGCTGCTGTGCTGCATGCAATCATGGAGGATTGCAGGTTCAAAATACCGCTGGCGAAAACAATGACACAGACACATAGGGTCACATTTCGGATAGTATATACACAGGCAAATAGAAAGTCAGTTTTAGGATAGGATATCATGTGACATTAATTGCACAGGGAAATGCCGTGGAGTTGCACCGTCGAGCGTTGCCACAAAACAGCCTAGTCGAGCGCGTGAACGCGCGCCTCGTGCGAAGCGCCCGGCGTCATTGAGGCTTGCGCGTGGACTTCCACCAGATGAAGAGATCGGAAAAAGTACCGAGAAAATATACTAAGCGCACGTTAGCGTACGCCTCGCGAGCGCCCAGTGTCGGCAAGCGAGACCTTCGGGAAGCACTCCCCAGCGTTCGTTGGGGTGATCTTTCACGTGCTGTTCTCCTCGCGAGTTCACGTGCGTTCGCGCCTAAAGTTGGAAGCACCGACGCCGAGTTCGCGAAGCTGGTTGCATGCGTTCTAGCGCGTGATAACGCGGTCCACTGTGGGAGAGATGTGAACGGCTGCGGACAAAACGATCCAGCCCTGCCAGTCACGGATTGCGAAGTGCAACAGTGGATGAAGGGAGAGGGACCACCAGCTCAACCGCTTCTCCAGCCTTCACGTACCACTAGGGCAAGCTGCACGCCAAACTTCTTTCCGTCGTTTTTTTGTGGGAGGGGGGGAGGGGTGTCACCTAAAACAGTGCGCGAAGTGGTTATTCTGGTTTATTTTTCTGGTGCATGGTACGGAACAAAACGCGATAATTTTTGCGCGTTTTATTCTTTGTGATGTTGCGCTGCGCTGCGCGTTGCGTTGCGCGCGCAACGAAACGCGTGGAACGCTGCGGAACGCATCAGCAAAAGGTTAGCAGCCGTGCAGGCTTTTTGAGGGAGATATCCGGATGGGAACGCGTTAGCCAATTAACGATTCCGCGCTAAAAAAGGTCTCTTACCACACTTTCCGCTCCACAAAATCTGTGAACTCCCCCACCCCTCCCACCGGATGAACCGGCAAACATCCAGCCCAACAGGCCCGGGAAAAAAGACTAAATAAAAGCGCCGCCAGACCGAGAGAACGCATATACCGAGGAGAAATTGGTATTAAATGCAGCGCAAGCCGGTGCAATGGCTTCGGCAAAAAATAAAAAAGCCAACAAGCAATAACACGTTCTGCACGCGGAATCGGCGAGCACGGGCAGGTCGCCATCTGATAAAGCGGGCGTGGGTAGAACACGCGTAACACAGTACACAGCACCAGCCCCTTACTTTGATAGACGCGCGGAACGGTTTTACTGTGCGAACATGCACGTCTAATTCTGAGGAGCATGCAAGCGACATCGAGATTCCACCACCCCCCTCCCACCTGCTCCCCCCCCCCCCCCCCCAAAGGCTTAGAAAGGAAGCCGTGCAAATCGTTTAAACTAGAGATTCACAACACAAACTCCAAACAAATATTCCGTAGCTAAGCCAGGCGTTCGCGCAAGAAAAAAAGACCTCACTAAACGCAGCAAGAGGTTTGCTCGCAAAACGCGACACGAAGCTATGCCCCTAAACGTTAATCTAGGTCACGGCAAAGCCAAAAACCAAGCGGACACCGAACACTTTAAACCTCTCAATAGCGTAAACGGAGCTCTCTGCTTCAGTCTCGTGCATTTATAAAGTGTATCCTTTTCTCTGAGCAGGTGCGAAGCGTGCGTCTGTTCTCGTAAACAAAGAGCATCGCAAGGCAAACGGGCTGCAGGGCAATCGTAACTAATCTGCACAAAATACAGGGCTCCGCAATTATTTCAGCTCCCTGAGGCTTCAGCTCCGTATACTACACTATTCTATGCCGTTATTTTAACAAAGAAACGCGAAACTTACATGAGCGCCCGTTAACATGGAAGCTGAAAAAACACAACGACGGCATGACTGAGCCGCGTTCCAGTTCAAGGGTATGTACTAGTAGAGGTGTGTCGTCCGGGGAGAAAACCAATGGAACGCAAGGGTCCCTTTTGCGATGAAAAATTGTAGGTGGCGCTGGCTGCAACAGGAGTTCCCAGGCGACGTCCCACTGGCGCCGTGCCGCTTGACGTGCGTGCTTCATCCGCGGGTTGGTAGCAGACGACATGGGGACTCCTAATCACTTTGATTGTTCCAAACAGTGCTCTTTCACGTTATTTGACATGCTTTATGAAATGTGATGCAATAAAATGGAGAAATAACACTCCTTAGCGATATAAATGAATAAAGAATTGTCACAGGCGATGTAACATACGATACTTGTCGAATCGATCGGTCACCTTTGGTTATTCCCGTCTGCGGCTGCGTATCTGCGTCGTCGTTCTGACGCAAGAAACTTACAGCCGTTCGCGCATCGTTTTATCGTTCGGACATTCAACTTAGTGGCTGAGAAAAGTCTCAGGAATGTGATTTGTGCACGCAATGACAGAGAGGCGCCGCGATAAGAGGGACAGCTCTTGCTTTCTGCCGCTATGCAACAGAGGACTGCGATTATGCAAAGAGAAAAGGTCGCTTTTTCGGGTGCCTGTGGAACCCGATCGCCGTGAATTGTGGGTCCAGGAATATAAAAGAGTTGACAGGCCACTAGACGCAGGCCGCGTTATCTGTGAGAGGCACTTTGAACCCCATTTATTAAGCGGAAATTGAACGAGCGCATGGAGATTGAACGAAAGTGGCCGTCGCTTACTAATGATGCCATTCCTACGGTTTTTCATGGCGCACCAAGCTACATGTCAAGGTCACGTCCTAGGAAGACAAAAGAGAGGAACCTGTGCGACCAACATGAAAAAATAGAAATTGAAATAGAACAGAAACAAAATCATCTTGGAAAGGTTTAATTCAAAACAACGCTCCAAGTGAAAAAAGCGAGCCTGGAGTGAATCGGCGAACCCTAAAATCTCGGCACCCAGCAATCAAAAGATCCGTTGAAGACTTCAAAAAGCAGTGGTCCAATCTAATTCAAGCCCAAAAAAATAAACGCATCGCTGCCTATAGGAGGAAGCACCGAACGACAGGTGAGTGAAAAATTATGCATAATGCCTCGGAAGTGTTTCATGCTTTCTTTAGGCCTTAGCCACTAATGCCGCAAGGCAGTCACCCGCAACCAAAACTAAATTGATCAGGCAGAGAAACAGGCGAGGAAGGTGTTTGCGAGCTACGAAAAGTGCCAGCCCAATGCTAACAAAGCGCACGGAAGCGAAAATCAAAGGCCCTTTTTTGCCAGGAAATAAACTCTTTTCCCCAAGAACTCCACCTAAGGCCATTTAACGCATTGCAAAGTTATCAGCAGGCGAGCGCCAAGGAATTACAGTGGCATCGTAGCTGCTGGGATGCGCCTGCCTTTAGATAAAGAATTTATGAAATCAAATGCTTGAAAAATGACCATCCCGATTTTAAGATGTTATCGACCTAAAGAAATATCTCGCGGTTCCCGGTGACTTTGTTTCATTGGGCTTTAACTGTACATGATTACTATGTGCATCTTCAGTGGAAAAGTAAATGGGCCTACATTATTTATAGCCACCCGGATGAAATGCCCCATTTCCGCAGTCTTGTCAACAAAAGCACACACACGCGACTAATAGACACAAAAAATAGTTGTGAATAAATTGATGCAATTTTTATTCAAATATAAATACTAAGCAAGACAGTGAATCAATCGTTTTCTACACTTCGTCTCGGACTTTCCTCCCCTTATCAAATGTTTGCGCAACAACATTGTCTCCCAAAATGTCGACACCCAGTTTCCGTAGTGAGTTGTTTTTCCAGGATTCATAGAGTAATGCATAAGAATACAATCAAACATAAAAAGGCACCGTCTGCTGCTTTCCTCAGTCTGACATTCTGAGGCCACCCGAAGAGGTGGAGTTACATATTGACAGCGATAAAAATTACCAGACCGTTTACTGTTCGCGGCACGAACTGATGCTGGCAGCAGCAAGATGGGCACATTGGCGACTGAAAGCAATTTTTAGACAAGGTTCAAGCCGGCGACCAGCACGCAGAGCATTGTAAGGCAAAGCATTGTTGCACACCGTAGGTGCTTCCGCGTGTTTTTTTTTTTTTTTTGCGGTGCAGCAGAACTACCTTTGTTAGCATAAATGCGGCGTCAACTGCTTTTAGATGAATGCTAAAATAGGTAGATATACAGGAGAAAAAGGCAAACATTTCTTGTGTAAAAACGTGTAAAAATCTTTGTGAGCCTTCGACAGAATAACATAACCTGTACGAACATCTTTTAAAGTTCAATGTAAAGGACTTGTGTGAATTCACGATTCATGTGTGTATATTTATGCACGTGTGTGTATATATATTAGGGCATATGTGTGTGTATGTGTATATATATAATGCATGTGTATATGCGATATGTATGTGATGAGGTGTCTCTGCAGCGAATCCAGCGCGGGCAATCTACTACCCACGAGGAATAGGAGGTAGAGAAGCTGTTCGGTCTCGGAGGCAGCAAGATGGCCACCCTCGCGGTATAGTCCCGAGGACTGTGGCCGGCTCTCCCGTTCGAACAACCACCCGGGCTGCCAATGAGACGACAGCCGACAAGCAGACGACAAGAAGCTGTTGCGCCCGTCGGAGTCAGCGGTGTTCCGGTGGCGTAAAGCGCGGGCAGCGAGGCCTCGCTGCGGACCAGGCCTCAGCTCTTCACACCCGCCGCTAGCCATCGGCCACCATCACGTTAATGGCGAGCGAGGCAACGGTTCAATGCCTGCAGCGACCTGCTCCGTCGCTACTTCCCCGTGGACTGCAGAATAATGCGTCGCTTCCCCTGCCAGGTCTCCGAGATCATTGGCAGTGAGCGTGACTTTTCCCTCCAAGTTTGTCTACTATAATCCGCACCTGAGTGTTCGCGTGTCTATCCGTCAGTGTACTGAAGTGCCATTCACACCTAGTACATTATCTAGTTAATATTGTCCCGTGACATTACACGTTACATTACATTACGTTACATTTGGAGGAGAGTGCGGGTCATCATCCCCGTCCTCGGCCCAGCTTCGCACCTCATCGGCATTGGTGGAATCATCGAGGGTGTGTGAACCGCGTCGGGCAGCCCCAGCCCCACCGCTACAAGAACTCGACGACGTCCCCCCGCCTCGTGTCCCCAGCCCGTGACGAGCCGATCCGACGACGACGTTTGACTTGACGACGACGACGACGTGTCCCCAGCCCTGTGGTCCGACGTGGTAGCAAGCCTTTACAGGTTCGTCATTCCATTGTGGGCGTCGCTGCTGTGGGCCGGAGCTCACCAAACCCATCCCTTACATCCGTGGTGGCAAGAGCTTCACTCTTTATTCTCATCACATCGTTCACCTTCACCGAGCTCATCATGCTACTGTGGCCTCGACGGGACGGTCGCCTTCGAGGAAAGGGGCATGTTTACGCCATCAAAGATGATGAAGACAGCAGCCGCATGTGGCGTCACGCGCAAGCATCTGCGATGACGACAAAGCTGTGTGGGGCATGCTGCCTGGCTTGCGTGTTCCCACATTGCTCATCTGCGTCACCATCGTCAGAGGGGTGCAAATTCGACCTAGACGGTTGCCCTCGACCGGGGGGGGGGGGGGGGTAATGTCACGGGACACCTAGGCGGGGGCCAATGCCCCATACTGCAATGGCTCATCAGAGAAAACGACGAGGGCGACGAAGAAGTGGCTGGGTCCCAGCGCGCGCGTTTTATGGCGGCATTCCAAATTCTGTAAATAGATTGTTGCTCATCCTTCAACCATCGTTCGAGTCATTGGCTCTGCCGCCACGTTACAATATATTGTGTGTGCGTGTTTTGCGAGAACGTAGTAGGGGTTCGTGACTCTCTACGCGGTCCGGCCCAACATTCATTACAGTGTATATAGAAGTGAATGTACTTTGGCTTGGGTATGTTGCAATGCGCAATAGTGCAATGAGAATTGTGGGATTTGAGTAAATGTGTTTAACTTAGAAATGTGCAACAGAGTTCGGGTGTACAATGTTACCACTCGTTTGAATTCTGTAGTTCTGTTAAACCTTAAATTTCTTAACAGAATTCGGTGTACAATGTCCTGAATTTCGAAGTCGTCTCTCAATAAACTGCTGCCTGAGTGGGGCATAAGGGTCCTCAAGCTGCATCTTGCAGCTTTTTTCCTTGTGTCATCTCTCACTCTATCTATCTATCTATCTATAGCTCAGAGGCGTCTATAGAGGGCGCAGAGGCGTTGATCGGTGGGGAGAGAGCTTCCTTCCACATTGTCATGTGGTAGAACCCATACCCCAAGGGGGATTGGCCCGAGAAGAGATGATGGAAGAAAAAGACAAAGAGAAAGAAGAACCAGAGTACGAGATGCGAGGAGGATTTGGAAGGGGCCAATGAAGAACATACACGGGGTGATTAGGAGGAGGAGTTGTATGACTAGCAAATGGTAGCCTAACACGATAGTATGCGAGGCGAAGAGGAGGACTACGAAGTTGGAGTGGCAGAGTGGAACGAGGTCTTGGAGGAACGGTGGCAAGTTCGGGCCGTGCCCCACAACGCACCATCGGCATCGCACCGTTTGGCAGCGGGCTGCCCGGAACACCGATTACCAGCGGCTTCGCTCTGCTGGCCTCCTGCTGACCGGCGGCATCGCACCGCCGGCGACCTGCGAGCCGTGCCCCACGACGCACCAGCGGCATCGCCCGTCTGGCAGCGGGCAGCTCCGGACCACCTATGACCAGCAGCTTCGCACTGCTGGCTCCTGCTGAGCCGCGCTGCTCAGCGAAGCCGAGTCATCGCAACCGCGGTCATCCGACCACGACGCACCAGCACGGGCCATCGCGACGTGCTGCGACTTTCGACAACTGGGAAGCCTACCCACCGGGACACGTCTCCAAATAGCAGCGGCTTCGACGTGCTCAGGGTGGGACTTGTTTGAATTTGGCATAGACAGTTAATGTGCTATAGTTACTATTTGAGTAGATTTCGATAGTGTGAGTTTGTGCGTGTTTCTTTTTGGTGTAGTGTGATATGCTTGTGAGTTTGTTATGATCGCGTTCGTTTGAGGTTTTGGTGTTGTAAATATATTGTGTGTAAATCAAATGCTTCAAACCGAGCCTCATTTCTTTGCCGCGTGAGACGCGTGACAAACACTACCTTTTATATTTGCGGCAGTCCGAGAAGGGATAACAAGTCTGGTGGGCGTGATCACAACTGAGGGGATACCCCTACTTCTCAGGATTTTACTACGCATCCACACATGTGACGTATTGCCTACAATATACGCACTCTAGCACGCCCGCAGCACGAACGCCCACCATTTTGAGATCTCATGAAACTTCGCTTTCCATGCGTAATGTCCTAAGCCACCGGCAACATTCAGTGCCTCAAGCTGAGGTTAAAATCTACTGGACAAAAAAATTACAACGCGTTACCGAGTGATGAACAGCAGTATAGCTTACAATGTTTGCGCTGCCTCTGGGCATAGTATCCTGCATAAAGCACAGGCTATTCTGTAATTTTTTAATGCAAATTTTGTATGTGTACATCCATTTGAAGATCTTATTACGTCAACAAGGAAATTAAATATTGTTACATTACCTTTAACCCTCTCATACATGCCAAAAGAAACGT
>CM023451.1:36030190-36150190 GCA_013339765.2 Haemaphysalis longicornis | reverse complement strand
CTCGCGCGAACGGCTTTCCATACACGACACCGGCCAACTGGCATAAGTGATACTGCTACTGAAATTGAACTATTATTAACCGTAATCAAAAACGGCACACACGTCCCAGTCTATATTCGTCTGTCGCGACGGGGCTGACGAGGCAGCGGTGCCGACGGCTGGGCGTTCGTCTGTTGTGGCTATCGCGGAACGGTCGCTTTCCCGTCCACCGCGTATCCCACAACTCTTGCCGCTCGTGCACTTAGAAGCATTGAACGTTTTTGTGGTGTGAGCTTGTTAAATACAAGCCCGAGCTCCTCGGCGAGAATTTTGTTCTCCGGATCAGGTGATTCCATGACTAGGGCTGCGGGTGCACTAGGTTTTACTAGTATTTTAAAATGGCCGCCGTCTCGATCGACTCGCGTGTGGGTGCTATATGGAGTCGACATGCTAAGTATCTGTTTCATGGACCGGCTCTATGACGCCATTGTACACGTCACGGAATGTTCAATTTTAGCGGGGGAGTTTAAAATTTTGGCTTAAATTGCCTTATTTTTCAGTGAATAAGCATCATTTGCTTCGGGAAAGCGCTTGGGGTACTATGAAACACCTAATCTTTCGAATTAAACAAACTTTTGTTTTCTCTTCGTGGCTCCTTTAAACATGGCGTCGGAACAATCAGCCCGCTGTTGCGCCAGGGACGTGAACGCGTGCACAACGGGCTCCATGAGCGCGTGAACGCCTAGCCCGGTACAAATATGTAGGACTCCTCCCCCGTGCAAGTGCTCGTCTCATCTTGCAGGACGATATCGATTCCTCGGTGGACTTGTGCGCAATTGCAATACTCGCTGGGGACATGCTGCTGCGCGTTCTTCCACGTCGACAACCGCAGTGGGCGCTAGCTGGCCTCCGGAACCCCAAGGCCATTTAGCGCATTGCGAAGTTATCAGCAGGCAAGCGCCAAGGAATTACTGTGCCATCCAGCATACGAGTGCCAGGAATTACTGTGCCAACGCACCTGCTGAGATGCGCGTTCCTTCAGAAAAAAAAGTTTATGAAATCAAACGCTTGGGAAATGACCGTCTGGATTTTAAGTTGTAGACTTAACGAAATAATTAGCGGTTCCCGGTGGCTTCGTCAAATCAGGTTTTAACTACATAATTACTATGCATCTTCAATGGAAAAGTTAAATAAGCTTGCATTATTTATAGCCACCCGAATGAAATGCCCCATTTCCGCAGTCTTGCGAGACCGCAGTCTCGCAACTAAAGCACACACGCGACTAATCAACACAAAAAAATAGTTGTGAATAAATTGATGCAATTTTTATTCAGAATAAAATACTAAGCAAGACAGTGAATCAATCACAATTCACAAGGAGAATGAAGTGTTTATTACAATGGTATGCTAGACACCACAAACCAGGGCCGTAAGCAACACACAAGGTTATATAATAGCAAGCAGGGTTTCTTGTACGGAACAAGTTTGTTGCTGCAAATGGTAGGCTTAACTGGTCGATTTGCAAAACAAAATATTTCCAAAATACGTTGTCGTAGATATTTTTGTTACGCTCTTGGTCGAACGAAACTTACCTCGCTGATCTTGGAATACGGTGTGGGCTTAAAATCCTCGCAATTTGCGATTTTCAGCCATGCTGCAAGGGAAGCACTATGGTTGCTTTCCAGCAGGAACGGAAGGACGCGTGTTCCACCTTCCGGCCGACTTAAACCGCCCAGTACACAGCAGCACGGCAACGCGCGTGTGGCAACGGCAACGTTACCGAGATAGGTTAAATATTCTATCTCATATATTATGATAAAATCGGCATACCAAAACTAAGTACATTGAACCGATCCAACCGCGCTCAACCGGTCATACCACTCAAAAAAGGTCAAGGAATTTTCATGTGTACGGGTCCCTTTCAAACAGTCCTTTTTCCCCCGCACAGCAGCTGATTGGAATACTTTACCGTTTAACACGGTTGACTCCAACTCTGTACCTGCGTTCCTAAATGAACTGCCATAACTTTTTTTTCCCAGTTTGTATTGCGGTAAAATGTTGCGGTCTGTTTCTCTGTTGTTTTATTTTCCCAAACGAGTACGTTGTAATCTTACCTATTACATTGCTTCCATAAGTTTGTCATAACCATGCCTTGTAACTAGCTTTTCCCGCGCATACAAGTGTGTATGTGTGTGCGTGTAAACTATGTCGATATTGTATAGTATTGCTGTTGTATAATCACGCGACCTGTCCTTCTCCTCACTGTTATTTTGGTAATATTCTTGTACCACTTTCCCCCACTCCTGCTTAAAGCCGGGCAATCAGGCTAGCATTGTCAATAAATAAATAAATAAATAAATAAATAAATAATTGGTTCAACATGTCACAGAGCCGCGCTGGGCACCTAAACTCACGATCGAAGAACGCGCACAGGCAGCAGTGCAAACAAAATGTCAGCGCCTATGAGAGCACCGGAGCGAACGAATATTACGTGACGGTACTCAACCAAAGGCTGATGCTGGCAGCACAAAGCCGTGAGACAAGAGTGTCGATACTGAGACAGTTTATCTACTGTATCTTTTTGTTACCGTCGTGACCCACAGCCCGATCGTACAGCCAGCCAACACCAGAGACAGTGCAACTGATGCTGAGAAAGGTACGCCATCAATTGTACTAAATTTGTTATGCTGGCCACACGTTCCAAGAGCTGGCGTGAGACGGTGGGGGAAGCGGTGAGCCGTCTACCGATGTGTAAGTGAGCTGCGATTAAAACTTCTGGCTCACCGAGGGCTAATAACTGCTAAATGGCGGGAGTTGAAAGCTTTCATTGCACACAGAATGGTGTTCAACTGTTTCCCAAGCAAGCAAATGTGCTTGGCTCAACCATGAGCCATACGGCGTTGGCCGACCTCGCCAACGTTGCGACGGCATCGGCAAAAAGGATTGGGCCTTCCGTGGCCAACATATGGCCCCAAAGTTGGGCCTACCTCACGGGCCCCTTTCCACGGCAGGGTCGCACTTGTTCCATTTGCGGTTGGCCATCGATTTTTCATCGGCACACCATGCACGGCACTTTTCGTTCCTGGCTAGTACACTATAATACCAGAAATAAATCTTAATTTTTTTTCAAAACGGAGCCAGGCTGGTATTATGTGAATTCAATCACGCAGCGGTTCGAAGTGAGAGATGAACAGATCTCCTACGGAGAGTTTCATAAGCAACTACGGTACAGCGTGGTGCTATTACGAAATGGAGGTCACTAAATAGTAAAAATACCAGTTCAACGTTTGGGCCCTGCTACGGATATATGTAAAAAATTGGCGCATATCAAGCATACCGACACTTCTCAATGGTGTAACAGATCTTCCTTGCATCTTTTGCTGGCGCCTCTGATTAGGGATTCAATCTCGGTCGCCAGCACCAACGAGCCAGCGCTTGCTTAGAAGGTTGCTACTTGTAGCGGCATTTCTGTGGTTCTATTTCTATGCAGCCAAACTTCAGCCACACGTTAAAGGTAATGTGAAAGTTTTTAAAAAATGAGCAATTAGATCGTATTACCAACTGTTAAAGCAGCACTGCTGCCTCAAACCCTGCAATATTCTTGTCATATGGTAACATTTCTTCCGTACAGGTAGTTGAATGAACCGCGATTTACAACAGTAACAAGGGACCACCAATAGTTAGGAAATTTAACTGTCACGTAGTAAGGCTGCTGTGCTGCATGCAATCAGGGAAAGATTGCAGGTTCAAAATACCGCTGGCGAAAACAATGACACAGACACATAGGGTCACATTTCGGATAGTATATACACAGGCAAATAGAAAGTCAGTTTTAGGATAGGATATCATGTGACATTAATTGCACAGGGAAATGCCGTGGAGTTGCACCGTCGAGCGTTGCCACAAAACAGCCTAGTGCGCCTCGTGCGAAGCGCCCGGCGTCATTGAGGCTTGCGCGTGGACTTCCACCGGATGAACAGATCGGAAAAAGTACCGAGAAAATATACTAAGCGCACGTTAGCGTACGCCTCGCGAGCGCCCACTGTCGGCAAGCGAGACCTTCGGGAAGACTCCCCGGCGTTCGTGGGCTGATCTTTCACGTGCTGTTCTCCTCGCGAGTTCACGTGCGTTCGCGCCTAAAGTTGGAAGCACCGACGCCGAGTTCGCGAAGGTGGTTGCATGGGTTCTAGGGCGTGATAACGCGCTCCACTGTGGGAGACACGTGAACGCCTGCGGACAAGACGATCCAGGCCCGCCAGTCACGGATTGCGAAGTCCAACAGTGGATGAAGGGAGAGGGACCGCCAGCTCAACCGCTTCTCCAGCCTTGCACCACTAGGGCAAGCTGCCCCAAACTACTTGCCGCCTTTTTTTTCTTTGGGGGAGGCGGGAAGGGGGTGTTATATGAAACAGTGGGCGAAGTGGTTCTTCGGGTTTATTTTTCTGGTCTATGGTACGGAACAAAACGCGATAATTTTTGCGCGTTTTATTCTTTGTGATGTGCGCGCGCAACGAAACGCGTGGAACGCTGCGGAACGCATCAGCAAAGGGTTAGCAGCCGTGCAGGCTCTTTGCGGGCGATATCCGGATGGGTACGCGTTAGCCAATTAACCATTCCGCGCTAAAAAATGTCTCTTACCACACTTTCCAGTCCACAAAATCTGTGAACTCCCCCACCCCTCCCACCGGATGAACCGGCCAACACCGAGCCCAACAGGCCCAGGAAAAAGACCACATAAAAGCGCCGGGAGGCCGAGAAAACGCATATACCGAGGAGAAATTGGTATTAAATGCAGCGCAAGCCGGTGCAATGGCTTTGAAAAAAATAAAAAAGGCAACTAGCATAACACACTCTGAACACGGAATCGGCGAGCACGGGCAGGTCGCCATCTATAAAGCCGGGCGTGGGTAGAACACGCGTAACACAGTACACAGCAACCAGCCCCTTACTTTGATAGACAGGCGGAACGGTTTACTGTGCGGAACATGCACGTCTAATTCTGAGGAGCATGCAAGCGACATCGAGATTCCACAACCCCCCTCCCACCTGCCCCCCCCCCCCCCCCCTCAACGGCTTAGAAGGGAAGCCGTGCAAATCGTTTAAACTAGAGATTCACCAACAGAACTCCAAACAAATATTCCGTAGCTAAAGCCAGGGCGTTCGCGCAAGAAAAAAAGACCTCACTAAACGCAGCAAGAGGTTTGCTCGCAAAACGCGACACGAAGCTATGCCCCTAAACGTTAATCTAGGTCACGGCAAAGCCAAAAAACAAGCGGACGCCGAACACTTTAGCCCTGTCAATAGCGTAAACGGAGCTCTCTGCTTCAGTCTCGTGCATTTATAAAGTGTATCCTTTTCTATGAGCAGGTGCGAAGCGTGCGTCTGTTCTCGTAAACAAAGAGCATCGCAAGGCAAACGGGCTGCAGGGCAATCGTAACTAATCTGCACAAAATACAGGGCTCCGCGATTATTTCAGCTCCCGGAGGCTTCAGCTCCCTATACTATATTATTCTGTGCCGTTATTTTAACAAAGAAACGCGAAACTTACATGAGCGCCCGTCAACTGGGAAGCTGAAAAAACACAACGACGGCATGACTGAGCCGCGTTCCAGTGGCAAGGGTATGTACTAGTGAAGGTGTGTCGTCCCGGGAGAAAACCAATGGAACGCGAGGGTCCCTTTTGCGATGCAAAAATTGTAGGTGGCGCTGGCTGCAACAGGAGTTCCCAGGCGACGTCCCACTGGCGCCGTGCCGCTTGACGTGCGTGCTTGCTCCGCGGGTTGGTAGCAGACGACATGGGGACTCCTTATCCCTTTGATTGTTCCAAAGAGTGCTCTTTCCCTTTATTTGACATGCTGTATGAAATGGGATGCAATAAAATGAAGAAATGACACTCTTTAGTGCTATAAATGAATAAAAAATAGTCACAGGCGACGTAACAGACGATACTTGTAGAACCGACCGGTCACCTCTGGTTATTGCCGTCTGCGGCGGCGCATCTGCGTCGTCGTTCTGACGCAAGAAACTTACAGCCGTTTCGCGCATCGTTTTATCGTTCGACATTCACCATAGTGTGTGAGAACAGTCTCAGAATTGTGATTTGTGCACGAAATGACGGAGGGGCAAGAGGGACAAATCTTGCTTTGTGCCGCTCTGCAGCAGCGGACTGCGATTATGCAAAGAGAAAAGGTCGCTTTTTCGGGTGCCTGTGGAACCCGATCACCGTGAATTGTGGTCCAGGAATATAAAAGAGTTGACAGGCCACTAGACGCAGGCCGCGTTATCTGTGAGAGGCACTTTGAACCCCCATTTATTAAGCAGAAATTGAACGAGCGCGTGGAGATTGAACGAAAGCGGCCGTCGCTTACTAATGATGCCATTCCTACGGTTTTTCATGGCGCACCAAGCTACATGTCAAGGTCACGTCCTAGGAAGACAAAAGAGAGGAACCTGTGCGACCAACATGAAAAAATAGAAATTGAAATAGAACAGAAACAAAATCATCTTGGAAAGGTTTAATTCAAAAACAACGCTCCAAGTGAAAAAGCGAGCCTGTAGTGAAATCGGCGAAACCCTAAAATCTCGGCACCCAGCAATCAAAACATCCGTTGAAGACTTCAAAAAGCAGTGGTCCAATCTAATTCAAGCCCAAAAAAATAAACGCATCGCTGCCTATAGAAGGAAGCACCGAACGACAGGTGAGTGAAAAATTATGCATAATGCCTCGGAAGTGTTTCATGCTTTCTTTAGGCCTTAGCCACTAATGCCGCAAGGCAGTCACCCGCAACCAAAACTAAATTGATCAAGCAGAGAAACAGGCGTGGAAGGTGTTTGCGTGCTACGAAAAGTGCCAGCCCAATGCTAAAAAATCGCACGGAAGCGAAAATCAACGGCCCTTTTTTAGCAGGAAATAAACGTTTCCCCAAGAACTCCACCTAAGGCCATTTAACGCATTGCAAAGTTATCAGCAGGCGAGTTCTAAGGAATTACAGTGGCATCGTAGCTGCTGGGATGCGCCTGCCTTTAGATATAGAATTTATGAAATCAAATGCTTGAAAAATGACCATCCCGATTTTAAGAAGTTATCGACCTAAAGAAATATTTCGCGTTTTGTTGTGACTTTCTTTCATTGGATTTTAACTGTACATGATTACTATGTGCATATTCAATGAAAAAGTAAATGGGCCTACATTATTTATTAGCCACCCGGATGAAATGCCCCATTACCGCAGTCTTGTCAACAAAAGCACACACACGCGACTAATAGACACAAAAAATAGTTGTCAATAAATTGATGCAATTTTTATTCAAATATAAATACTAAGCAAGACAGTGAATCAATCGTTTTCTACACTTCGTCTCGGACTTTCCTCCCCTTATCAAATGTTTGCGCAACAACATTGTCTCCCAAAATGTCGACAACCAGTTTCCGTAGTGAGTTGTTTTTCCAGGATTCATAGAGTAATGCATAAGAATACAATCAAACATAAAAAGGCACCGTCTGCTGCTTTCCTCAGTCTGACATCGAGGCCACCCGAAGAGGTGGAGTTACATATTGACAGAGATAAAAATTACCAGACCGTTTACTGTTCGCGGCACGAACTGATGCTGGCAGCAACAAGATGGGCGCATTGGCGACTGAAAGGCAATTTTAGACAAGGTTCAAGCGCGACCAAGCACGCAGAGCATTGTAAGGCAAAGCATTGTTGCACACCGTAGGTGCTTCCGCGTTTTTTTTTTTTTTTTTTTGCGGTGCAGCAGAACTACCTTGTTAGCATAAATGCGGCGTCAACTGCTTTTAGATGATGCTAAAATAGGTAGATATACAGGAAGAAAAGGCAAACATTTCTTGTGTAAAAACGTGTAAAAATCTTTTTGAGCCTTCGACAGAATAACATAACCTGTACGAACATCTTTTAAAGTTCAATGTAAAGGACTTGTGTGAATTCACGATTCATGTGTGTATATTTATGCACGTGTGTGTATATATATTAAAGCATATGTGTGTGTATGTGTATATATATAATGCATGTGTATATGCGATATGTATGTGATGAGGTGTCTCTGCAGCGAATCCAGAGCGGGCAATCTACTACCCACGAGGAAAGGAGGTAGAGAAGCTGTTCGGTCTCGGAGGCAGCAAGGCGGCCACCCTCGCGGTATAGGCCTTATGCAAAATCTGCTGCCCTCTCGCGGCCACCGCGAGCGCGACCGCCATGTTCAAGGGCTAAACTGGAAAGCGGAGCCCCGGGGGAGCATCGAACTGCAGCGCGTTCCCGGCGATCTATCGTTTCCTGTCGTCCAGGATGCCTACATACTGTTGTGTGCCATGTTGCAAAGTGGGAACAAGGATGCTCAAGGGGCAAAGCTAAGAATGCTAGAAGTCAAAGTATTAATGTTTATTCCGTGTCGCGCGCGCGTGTGTGCGTGCCGCGCGTGCGTGTCGCGCGCGCAGCGAATCGTATCGTGTAAAATTCGTTCATGTAACAATGACAACAACAAATTATGTCCGTGTGATATGAAAGGGGTTACCAAAGAACTGCCTGCTTGTCTCAATATGCCAGAATTACCTCGCGCTAACGCAGCGGCGATTTATACTACTTCGGTGATCGGCGCGAACGCGACCTTGCGCCAACGCAGCGGCGATTGCGGACTACTACTTCGGTGATCGGCGCGAACGATATCGAAGGTATTAAAAGAATTACAGCGAATGCTGAATGGAACGGCCAGCGCTCATGCGTGTAATACTGATAAATTAGCGTTCGTGCTTGCTGGTCCGGTGTTTGAAATTATTTGATCCCTCGGAAGGCAGGAGTGTCAACTGGCTTGAACATAGAGGGTGCAACCGCTGTGTTTACATGCTTTGCGAGTTCAAGGCGAACGTCGCTGCTACAGTTCATGTCCGGACGTACTTTATGTACTGTTTGAAAGATTCCGTTTTTACATTCTCACAACGAAGAGAAGTTTGCACGCGATGTAAGCATTCTGCGTTCACACCAAATGCAGGGCAAAATGAGTTCGAGTGGTTGCGTGAACGAACTCCGTGCCGAACACGAACCATCGCTTGATCCGCGATTTTTCTTGCCATGAATGACGATTATCTGGCCAAAACACACGCAAAAAAAAAACGCTGCGCAAAAACAAACACCCTTCTAACAAAAAAAAAGATACATGGAAAAAGACGCATTTTTAGGTACATTTATTGTATGCCTTAGTTCTGCAATTAGCGCAATAAATTTTTATTGAGCATTTTCAGTGCACAATTGAGGAGGTAGAACGAAAGGGAGGAGGGGGTAGCTGTTTCGTAGACATTTCGGAGGCTCCGTAGACATTTCGTAGGCTCCGGTAGCAGGCACAACGCACAGCAACAGCAGGACCAGCGACACTGAAACCAAACAACAGACCCGTGAAATTCAATACAGGCACAGAAACATTACCTGTTCAAGAACTAGACTAGTGCTTACAAATAAGAGAAGGGGAGAAAGCCGTCATTTAGACCAAAATTTTGAATACGGTGTGACGTGGCCTTTAATGCAGACCCTTGGGAATAAAAAAGACGGCTGGTAGTTGAAGCATTTATGACGATTATAAAAATAATCCAAGATGATTTACGTAGTGTGCAACTAGAGCACCATGGTCTTCCACCATGTTAGAGACTACAGTCCCTGCTCTGCATAACAAGAGGTCCTTAAACACTCCATAAGTAGTATACACGTTAACAAGCGTGGGTAAAATAAATTAACAGAGTCTTCACACAGACAAAATAAATGAAACGAGCGCCACAAGCAAAGGTGACGAAAATATGACAGCCTTTTTAATGACCCTCGCACAAACAATGTGCTTGCGCATGATGCGTTCAGGTGTGCTTTCTTTCACGCGACAGAAAGCGCAACCCGCAGTCCATAGCGTTAGTCCTATAAAAATTAACCACCAACTAGTGTTCGATCGTTTGTAATCTGCATATTCATTATCGTGGCAAGAATTCCTTAGTATTTATTTTTAATTCAAAACGCTTCCATCAATCAAAAATATACTCTGCACCGGGCTGCAGCATTGCAGTGCGATTTGATTTCTTAAAAAGGGGTTTTTTTTTTTTTTGCGAGCGGCCCGGATTGCTGTTACAAAAACAAGCGCAAAGTTGAATCGCGGAAGAGCGAGCATTCGTCAATGTTTTTTCGCTTGCATAAGGACGAGTTACCGCACTGTTTGTTTCAAAACACGATACCCCAGCGCTACTTGAACAAACAAGAGCCGTGAGCCAAATATTTATTGCATAAAATAAGAAACGCACAAGACGTGAAACGGAACACGCGTGTTGCGGCTGCCCGAGCGGCTGATTTTTCAAAACTTCGATTTGCGTGCGGCACCATTGATGGCTCGGTAAGCTTTAGAATGTAATTCATTCTAGGCACCATTAAAGAACTTCTCCGCAAACTCAAAAGCACCTACAAATAACAACCAAGAGTACTTACCCGGAGCACCGTTTCGTCTTCATCGTCGGCAGGCAAACGTACGATCGGTGGCGAACTTGTAACTGCGCTCCTGGTGCCGTTGCGATTGCGTTTTGGACGCGTAATATGTCTCCGCGAAGCCGGACGGGAACCGGGGCAACGCAGACATGTCCACACACCCATTACGTGCGACAACACAGCACGAGACGTGCAGCGAGTCACCAAGAAGCGATAACACGCACGCGCAGCACCTTGTAGCACACGTATTCCCGACCGGCGCTATCCTTAAACATGGCGTCGAAGCGAGGGTTCGATTCGGCTGCGACAGAGGGCAGCACTTTTGCATAAGGCCTATAGTCCCGAGGACCGTGGCCGGCTCTCCCGTTCGAACAACCACCCGGGCTGGCAATGAGACGACAGCCGACAAGCAGACGACAAGAAGCTGTTGCGCCCGTCGGAGTCAGCGGTGTTCCGGTGGCGTAAAGCGCGGGCAGCGAGGCCTCGCTGCGGACCAGGCCTCAGCTCTTCACCCCGCCGCTAGCCATCGGCCACCATCACGTTCCTGGCCAGCGAGGCAACGGTTCAATCCTGCAGCGACCTGCTCCGTCGCTACTTCCCCGTGGACTGCAGAATAATGCGTCGCTTCCCCTGCCAGGTCTCCGAGATCATTGGCAGTGAGCGTGACTTTTCCCTCCAAGTTTGTCTACTATAATCCGCACCTGAGTGTTCGCGTGTCTATCCGTCAGTGTACTGAAGTGCCATTCACACCTAGTACATTATCTAGTTAATATTGTCCCGTGACATTACACGTTACATTACATTACGTTACATTTGGAGGAGAGTGCGGGTCATCATCCCCGTCCTGGCCCAGCTTCGCACCTCATCGGCATTGGTGGAATCATCGAGGGTGTGTGAACCGCGTCGGGCAGCCCAGCCCCACCGCTACAAGAACTCGACGACGTCCCCCCCCCCTCGTGTCCCCAGCCCGTGACGAGCCGATCCGACGACGACGTTTGACCTGACGACGACGACGACGTGTCCCCAGCCCTGTGGTCCGACGTGGTAGCAAGTCTTACAGGTTCGTCATTCCATTGTGGGCGTCGGTGCTGCGGGCCGGAGCTCACCAAACCCATCCCTTACATCCGTGGTGGCAAGAGCTTCACTCTTTATTCTCATCGCATCGTTCACCTTCACCGAGCTCATCATGCTACTGTGGCCTCGACGGGACGGTCGCCTTCGAGGAAAGGGGCATGTTACGCCATCAAAGATGATGAAGACAGCAGCCGGGATGTGGCGTCACGCACAAGCATCTGCGATGACGACAAAACTGTGTGGGGCATGCTGCCTGGCTTGCGTGTTCCCACATTTCTCATCTGCGTCACCATCGTCAGAGGGGTGCAAATTCGACCTAGACGGTCGCCCTCGACCCGGGGGGGGGGGGGGGGGGTAATGTCACGGGACACCTAGGCGGCCAATGCCCCATACTGCAATGGCTCATCAGAGAAAACGACGAGGGCGACGAAGAAGTGGCTGAGTCCCAGCGCGCGCGTTTATGGCTGCATTCCAAATTCTGTAAATAGATTGTTGCTCATCCTTCAAACCATCGTTCGAGTCATTGGCTCTGCCGCCACGTTACAATATATTTGTGTGTGCGTGTTTGCGAGAACGTAGTAGGGGTTCGTGACTCCACGCGGTCCGGCCCAACATTCATTACAGTGTATATAGAAGTGAATGTACTTTGGCTTGGGTATGTTGCAATGCGCAATAGTGCAATGAATATTGTGGGATTTGAGTAAATGTGTTAACTTAGAAATGTGCAACAGAGTTCGGGTGTACAATGTTACCACTCGTTTGAATTCTGTAGTTCTGTTAAACCTTAAATTTCTTAACAGAATTCGGTGTACAATGTCTGAATTTCGAAGTCGTCTCTCAATACACTGCTGCTGAGTGGGGCATAAGGGGTCCTCAAGCTGCATCTTGCAGCTTTTTTTCTTGTGTCATCTCTCACTATCTATCTATCTATCTATCTATCTAGAGGGCGCAGAGGCGTTATCGGTGGGGGAGAGAGCTTCCTTCCACATTGTCATGTGGTAAGAACCCATACCCCAAGGGGGATTGGCCCGAGAAGAAGATGATGGAAGAAAAGACAAAGAGAAAGAAGAATCAGAGTACGAGATGCGAGGAGGATTTGGAAGGGGGCCCAAAGAAGAACATACACGGAGTGACTAGGAGGAGGAGGAGGTTGTATGACTAGCAAATGGTAGCCTAACACGATAGTATGCGAGGCGAAGAGGAGGACGACGAAGTTGGAGTGGACAGAGTGGAACGAGGTCTTGGAGGAACGGTGGCAAGTTCGGGCCGTGCCCCACAACGCACCAGCGGCATCGCACCGTTTGGCAGCGGGCTGCCCGGAACCACCGATTACCAGCGGCTTCGCTCTGCTGGCCTCCTGCTGACCGGCGGCATCGCACCGCCGGCGACCCGTCGAGCCGTGCCCCACGAAGCCCAGCGGCATCGCACCGTCTGGCAGCAGGGCACTCGGGGCCACCTATGATCAGCAGCTTCGCACTGCTGGCCTCCTGCTGAGCCGCGCTGCTCAGCGAAGCCGAGTCATCGCACCGCGGTCATCCGGACCACGACGCACCAGCACGGGCCATCGCGACGTGCTGCGACTTTCGACAACGGGGAAGCCTACCCACCGGGACACGTCATCCAAATAGCAGCGGCTTCGACGTGCTACAGGGTGGGACTTGTTTGAATTTGGCATAGACAGTTAATGTGCTATAGTTACTATTTGAGTAGATTTTTGATAGTGTGAGTTTGTGCTGTTTTTTTTTGTGTAGTGTGATATGCTTGTGAGTTTGTTATGATCGCGTTCGTTTGAGGGTTTGGTGTTGTAAATATATTGTGTGGAAATCAAATGCTTCAAACCGAGCCTCATTTCTTTGCCGTGAGACGCGTGACACACATACCTTTTATATTTTGCGGCAGTCCGAGAAGGGATAACAAGTCTGGTGGGCGTGATCACAACTGAGGGGATACCCCTACTTCTCAGGATTTTACTACGCATCCACACATGTGACGTATTGCCTACAATATACGCACTCTAGCACGCCCGCAGCACGAACGCCCACCATTTTGAGATCTCATGAAACTTCGCTTTCCATGCGTAATGTCCTAAGCCACCGGCAACATTCAGTGCCTCAAGCTGGGTTAAAACCTATTTGGGCAAAAAAATTACAACGCGTTACCGAGTGATGAACAGCAGTATAGCTTACAATGTTTGCGCTGCCTCTGGGCATAGTATCCTGCATAAAGCACAGGCTATTCTGTAATTTTTTAATGCAAATTTTGTATGTGTACATTCATTTGAAGATCTTATTACGTCAACACGGAAATTAAATATTGTTACATTACCTTTCACCCTCTCATACATGCCAAACGAAACTTCATGACTCCTTCCACTCGCGAAGGAGGACGATATGTAGCATCTTCTACCAGAATCGACGCATCTATGTAGAAGACAGACAAAATACGCTTACTGGTACATTGTGACTGAGGAGAGGTTTCATTTAATGAGCGGAATAGGTAGAACAGAATGCCAGAATTTACATAACTTGGCTAGTACAACGTACCATTCCGTCTTAAAATCTAAGACTTGTGGCTAGCCTGCTCAATAAATCTCACTTGCTTCATGCAAGATGCACGCACCACGCATGTTGCTGGTTCAGCGTTCTGTGCTTTTTTTATGACCGTTTAATTTGCCACAAGGCATATATATCGTGGTATGGGTTGATGGTGATTAGGTGAAAATGAAAAAAGTTCGCTTCGCGGGTGAAGTCAAGGAGTGAACGATGTTCTTCTTCCTTGGTTTTATACAAGAACACTGATGACTAAGACGTGGAGAATGCAGTACTGACAAATATCATGATCCCGGCATTAAAGTTGTGGTCCAGTGCTTATTATATCCGCTTGCCACGACACTTTCAAAACGGCTCAGTAAATGAACACAGCCTCGAAGCGTAGCTTTAAAATGCATACAACCTTCGTGCATACATAAAACCTACAGGCTGCGTGCTTGTTTGATGCATGCAAATGCATCAAACAAGCACGCAGCCAGTTTATATTGTTTCCCACCCCCTTTCCACCAATATTTTAATCATAATGGTGGCTGTAATATTAACCAGCACCCACCATGGAAGCTGGTAATAATATTCTAGTTATTAGTTGTAGTTGAATGGTATAAAATGTCGACAGCATTGCATCATGCCAAGCAGGAAAAATACAAAATTGTATCTATAAGAGAGACAAAATGACGAATTATAGCTCAAGCTCACCCTGGACAGTAAGCACCATTGTTCAACATGCGATGCCTGACATAACAATTACAAAGTCACTATTCAGTTGACGCTGGAGACGTCACTACGGGGCGATGTCAGCGAGGACACGTATTTTTTGTTTGTCACCCAGCATGCAACTGCTAGTCTTAACTACAGCTTCATTTATGTCCCTGTCGGGCCGCATCAGAGCTTGGAGCAGTGGCAGAAACAACAAGGTGTAACTGCAGAAAGTTTCGGCACTTAAGGGGCCATGAAGACAAAATACAACTTAGTTCAGTTTGATCAAACTAGCATCTGGTGATTCCCTCAGCTTCCATTCCAGCCACGAAACCCGTTTACTGAAAACGACAAAAAAGATTGGAAAATTGAAATTTCGCTCTGCAGTGAGTGGTATACATGCAGGTGTTACATATCATGGGAAAGCATTGGAAGCATAGTTATTTTATTAAAGTTAACGTACCTACGCATTCACGCAATGGGATGGAAGGGAACTAGAAGCGCCACTAAATCCCCCAGTCTTTTTAGGCGATGGCCTAAGTCGATGGCCGCCAACCGCACAAACGCCATTCTCCCAGGCTTAATAGAGACGTCGCCTGGAAGTGACTGGTGTGTGATGCGAAGTGTAATGACTGCCATTCCGGGGTCGCGAAAGCGCGCTAGCCGACGACGGACGCGAACGGGAGGTGGTAGAGGAGAAAGAGGATGATCACGGGAACGCGGTGCGGGCAGCATGAGAGGGGAGTGTGCCGGAGGAGCTAGCGGCCAGACAGCGCTAGAAGACGGGCGCAGAAGCTGTTTTGAGGAGATCCCAGAAGCTGTTCCCTCGATGCGCGTTCCGGTCCAAGGTTCAAAAACTGGGCCTGGACCGGCCAGGCAGGAGCGCAGGTCGAGTGTTCCGAGATGCGACCACCGAAGCTCTCCCGTCTTCTCGGTGTGCACCGTCGCCATGGGGAAAGTCTTCGCACGCTGGACACATATATGGGTCCTCCGTACGATCGACCGACGAATTCGAGGCTTCAATTCTACGATTCACCAACGTCACCCCGTCGCGGCATCGGGCGGACCGGGACGTGAGCGTGTCGTTGTTCCCCCTCTTTGAACTCTTCTTCAGACTTGAGTGAATCTTCGCGTGCCGCGTGTGCTGCAGTTCGTCAGTTTTGGTCCCTAGTTTATTTTTGCGAGTGTGTGTGTCCGCATAAGAATGTTTTTGCATCGTTCTCACGCCTTGGCCTCACTTTTCGTTCATCCTCCTTCCCGAGTCACACTCCCGCCTGCTTAAAACGCGGCCTCACACAGGGTCATTCCCAAAGTGTGTGGTTGGTACTGGTATAGCCTCCGCAGTAGTTGCACGATGGTGATTCGGTCCAAGAACGTGTAATCTTGCCTGGGTGAATAGGGTATTTGTGCTTGACGAAGTAGAGTGCCTTGCTCTCTAGTTGGGCCGTGGTGCCGAATAGTAAACTCTCTCCTCTTCAGTTTTAACTGGTTAAGTATTTTTGGACTACGGTAGACCTCCGCATGCCGAATGCCTGGTGCCCGGATTTTCATCTCACGAGCGAGCGAGTCTGCCCTTTCAATTCCAAGCATTCCGACATGCTCAGGGGCCCATAGGACATAACATGGACATAACACGACATGGATATTATCTTACGTGAGTAACGAACCATAAAGAAAGCGTCGAAGCCCCGTGGCACTTATTTCGTGCAATTGCAGAAGACGCCTGAGCCGAATGCGAGGGTGTGACCAGCGTCCTTCAATGCCTGTCTGGTCATGAAACTTCGCCGTCACGCTATGGGAGAGCTTCGCACGCTGCCGCACTGCGGCGCTGGGTTGATCGGAGGGAAGCCGGGGCGTGGTAGAGCGCGTTTGGCAGGGAACGGAATAGGAGTATACGGAGTAAGAATAAAATAGACGCTCGCCGCCTTATCAGCAGTTCGTTTTCGCTTTACGTGTCGTGGGCCACTCAAATGGACTTATCATTTTTTGAATGGCGAAAAACTTTGGTGCGAACGGGCATTCTCCTACTGCGTTCCTGCTGCCGGTCTGGCTACAGAGCAGCGGCGGCCGCCCGATGCCCTCCGATCTGCGGTGGCGCCACTCGCGGTAGTCTTTCTCCCAGTACGAAGCTTGGCCGGGAGTTTTCATGACCAGAGAAGCATTGAATGACTCTGGTTTGACGCATACATTTTATTCAACTTCAAAACAATCCAGAGATACGTTCTTCGAACGAACACAACGTCCACAACATGCGTTGCAAGTCTGAACCCGCGATTGACCGACGATCGGTTTGCCTCCTCCTGCCTGTCCTAAAATTCGGGCACTCACCTCGCGCCCGGTTTGCGGGGACGAACAGCAAGTCACTTAACTGTGGCACGCAAGCCGAGAAGGCTTTTAGCCACGCACACTGCACGTACTCCATGCGAGGGTTCAGCCGTACGTCGCTCGAGAAAGATAATCCAGACCATGGGAAGCACTATCCGTCCGCAGAAGTACGTCGCATTTCATCGCGAAACGAACGCGTCCACAACACAGGAGGCGATGCGCATACACAGCTTCAGTCGCTGGCTTGGCTTAGCTGCAAGCTTCGTTCGGACAGTCAGCGATGTTATGACGATACAGAGCTGCGTGAGGGCGACGTAGTAACCACTTGACGTATTTAAAAACACATGGGCAAAGAACTTGGTTCATCGGAAGCACAAAATCTTTCTTCAGCTCACGCTACTTGCCGCCATGTTGCAGCCTCACGTAACGCACGCTATTATGCTAGCGACACGGTAATGCCCACGGCACCATCTGTCGAATGTTTTTGCAAATGACTCGCCGGCTGATCTGCTAGCGGAGTGCCGGAGTGCTTGGACATTTTACGACTATCTAAACAGTGCAAACAACGCTTTCCCGTCAGTTGTTGAATGCAACACATGGGTGCAGCTTGTCAGAACATGGGTGCTCGCTGCTCGAGTGCGGCGCTGGTTTTGCTCTGCGCCTTCCCGTTCGTCGCCACTGATAAAGGTATCCGATCCGGCGCGTTTTGTGCACGGGTTCAGTGTCGGTTTAAAATGTCTCGAAGCCGCCCGATAGCAACTGCAGGCAACGTACACCGCGAAAGGGCAAGGCCAGGCCGCACACATGCGGCCAGGTCTTGGTTCGCTTTTCCGGCCTTGGACGGAGTGCGGGATCGATGTCCCGTGTTGTCAACAATGATGAAAAGCCGAAAGAAACTTGCCCGTAGCAGACGTCAGTCTGAGGAACGCAATAGCGAAAGTACGTCACACTGAGGAGCGCAGCATCATCTGAGGGAAGGCTCGCGCGTCATCAACAGCGCAGAAAAAGTTGAGAGAAGGAAATATGGCGCGACGACAATGCGCGGTTTTTGATTTGCGATTTCTCAGCTAATACTCATCGCTCTAACAAAATTCTTGCAGGAGGAGATTGCTAATACATTGCTTTATTTGGTTACCTGTACATCCATGCATCGGCAGAAGGTATTTCAGGACCCCTTTAATTAGGAAGTTATAGACTTAACGAAATAATTAGCGGTTCCCGGTGATTTTGTTAGATCAGGTTTTAACCGTTCAACGGAAAAGTTAAATACGCTTGTAATATTTATAGCCACCCGAATGAAATGCCCCATTTCCGCAGTCTTGTCAACAATAGCACACACGCGACTAATCACAAAAATAGTGAATAAATTGATGCAATTTTTATTCAGAATAAAAATACGAAGCAAGACAGTGAATCAATCAATTCACAATGAGAATGAAGTATTTATTACAATGGTATTCTAGACAGCACAATCCAGGGCCCTAAGCAACACACAAGGTTATATAGCAAGCAGGGTTTCTTGTACGGAACAAGTTTGTTGCTGCAACTGGTAATGCTGAGCACGAGGTCGCGGGTTCGATTCCCGGCCGCGGCGGCCGCTTTTCTGATGGAGGCGGAAAGCGAAAACGCCCGTGTGTTCGAGATTTCGGCGCACGTAAAAGATCCCCAGGTGGTCAAAATTAATCCGGAGCCCTCCACTAGGGCGCGCCTCATCGCCTGCGTTGCGTCGGCGCGTTAAACCCTACAATCAATCAATCAATGCAACTGGTAAGCTTAACTGGTCGATTTACAAAACAAAATATTTCCAAAGTAAGTTGTCCTAGATGTATTTGTTTACGCTCCTGGTCGAGAAGACCTTGCCTCGCAGATCTTCGAATACTTGTATGCTTGAAATCCTCGCAACTTAGATTTTCATCCATGCAGCAAGGGAAGCACTATGGTTGCTTTCCAGCGGGAACGGAGGCACGCGTGTTCCACCTTGCGGCCGACTAAAACCGCCCAGTACACAGCAGCACGGCACACGCTATCGCCTGGGCTACAAAAACTCAACGTGTCACAGAGCCGCGCTGGTCATCGCGATCGAAGAACGCGCGCACGCAAGCAGTGCAAACAAAATGTCAGCGCCGATGAAAGTACCGTCATAAACGAATATTACGTGACGCTGCTCGCCCAAACGTTAATGCTGGCAGCATAACGCCGTGAGACAAGAGTGCCGATACTATGTTTATCTAGTGGCTATTTTTTGTTACCGTCGTGACCCACAGCCCGATCGTACAGCCAGCCAACACCAGAGACAGTGCAACTGATGCTGAGAAAGGTACGCCATCAACTGTACCATATTTTTTTATACCGGCCGTACGTCCCACGACCTGGTGTGAAACGGTGGGTGACGCACTGAGTCGTCTACCAATGAGAGGTGGGCTTGTGGTTAAACTTTCTGGCTCACCGATTGCTAAGTACTTGCTAAAGTAACTGGCCTAAATGGCCGGGACGTTACATCTTTAAGGTGCACACACGGATGGTGCTTGAACTGTTACCCAAGCAACCTAATGTGCTTGGCCCAACCATGGGGACATAAGGCGCTGGCCAACCTGGCCAACATAGTAAGGGCATCGGCAAAAATGACTGGCCCTTCCGTGGCCAACATATGGCCCCAAACGTTCGGCCTACCTCACTTCTGTCCTACTGGCAGGGCCGCACTTGTTCCATTTGCGGATGGCCATCGAATTTTTATCGGCACACCATGCATGGCACTTTTCGTTCCTGGCTAGTACACTATAATACATCAAATAAATTTTGTTTTTTTATCAAATGAAGCCAGCTTGGTACCATGTGACTTTCAATCATTGCAGCGGCCAGGAGCGAAGGATGAGCAAAATTCCTACGGAAATTTTCAATAAGCAACTACGGTACTAATTGGTGCGAATGACGACATGAGCTCAATGAATAGTCAAAATACCAGTTCAACGTTTGGTGGCACTCCTAAGGGTACCTTTGGAAGAAATTGGCGCATACCCGTCATGTCGACACTTCCCACAGGTTGTAGCAGATAGCATTTTTGCTGGCGCCTGCGATTAGAGATTCCATCTCAGTTCGTCATCACCAACGAGCCCAGCGCTTTATTACAAGGATGCTGCTTGTTGCGGCATTTCTCTTTGGTTGACTCTTAAGTAACCTGCAAAATGAAGACATTTTTCAGCTCTGAAGAAGCAAAACACTTCTGTTGTCTGACAGGCAACAGATATTCTATGCAAGCCAAACTTCCAGCAGCTAGAAGTTAGAGGTAATGTGAAATTAGAAAGAGGTAATGTGAAATAAGAAAACAAGAAATGAGCAATCTGGCCGTATTACCAACTGTTGAAAAGCAAGCACTGCTGCCTCAAACGCTGCAACATGTTTTTTGTCATGCTAGCATTTTTTCCAAACAGCTAGTTGAACGACCCGCAATTTAAAACAGTAACAAGCTGCCACTTAGAGTGGGTAGGTAGTGAACAGTCCCGTGGTAAGGCTGCTGTGCTACATGCACTGCAGATACAAAATACCGGTGGCAAAAACAGAATGACACAGGCACATAGAGAGTCACTTGTCAGACAGGATATAGACAGGCGCATAGAAATCAGTTTTAGGATAGGATATCATGCGACATTAATTTCAAAGGGAGATGCCGTCGAGTTCCGCAGTCGAGCGTTACCAGAAAACTCAGCCCAGTCGAGCACTCGTGAGCGTGCGCCTCGTGCGGAGCGCCCGGCATCATCCACGCTAGTACGTGGGCTTGCACCACGTGATGAGATCGGAAAATGTAACAAGAAAAAAGAAGGGCACACGGGCTTGAACCCCGTGAGCGTCCGGCGTCAGCCAGCTAGACCTTCGAGAACATCTCCCCAGCGTTCGTGGCGTGGTCCCTCACGTGCCGTTCTAATCGCTAGTTCAAGTGAGTTCGCGCTTGATGTGGGCAGCACAGACGCCGAGTTCGCGAAGCTGGTCGCCATGGGTTCTAGCGCGTGATAACGCGGTCCACTTTGGGAGAGATGTGAACGCTTGCGGAAAAACGATTTAAGGACCGCCAGTCACGGAGAACTTTCAGCTCTACGTTTCGAAATTCATGCGAAATGTAACAGCGATGAAGGGAGAAGGACCGCCAGCTCTGCTGCTTCTCCAGCTTTGCACCAACTTGTGGAAGCTGCGCCAACTTTTTTTCCTTTTTTTTCAGATGTACCATATCAAACAGCGCGCGAAGTGGTTCTTCGTCTTTATTTTTCTGGTCCATGCTATGGAACAAACGCGCTAATTTTTGCGCGTTTGATTCTGTGATGTACGCACGCAACGAAACGCGTGGAACGCTGCGTAACGCATTAGCAACGGAGTTAGCAGCCGCGCACGCTTTTTGCAGACCATATACGGATGGGTTGGCGTTAGCCAAATGACGATTCCGCGCTAAAAAGGTCCTTAAAGTGCACTTTCCAGTCCACAGAAACTGTGAACTCTCCCCGGCAGTGAATTTGCAAACACCGAGCCAAACGGCCCAAGAAAGACCAAATAACAGCGACGGCAGGCCGAGAAAACACGTACACAAAGGGTAAATGCGGCGCAAGCTGCCGCACTGGCGTCGGAAAAAAAACTAACACGGGGTTTCCGCGACCCCCACCCCCCGCCCCACGGCTTAGCAGCGAAGCCGTGCAAATCGTTTAGAGTAGAGATTTACCAACACAACGCGCAAGCAAATATTCCGTAGCTAACGATTGACAGTTCGCGCAAGAAAAAAAAACATCACTAAACGCAGCGAAAGGTTTGCTTGCAGGGCGGAGTTACACAAGCGAACGAACAAATCGTTGCCGACAAACGCGACACGAACAAATGCCCGTAAACGTGAGTCTAGGACACGGCAAGGCCAAAAACCAAACGGCCGTCAAACACTTTACACCTGTCAATTGGCGTAAGCCAGAGCGCTCGTGCTTTTATGAAGTTTATCGTTCTCTCTGAGCAGCCGCGAAACTTGCGTCCGTTCTCGTAAACAAAATGAAAGCATCGCAAGGCACAAACGTGGTACAGAGCAATCGTAACCAATCGGCACAAAATATACAGCTCCACGACCATCCAGCTTCTGGAGGGCTCAGCTCCGCATACTACACTATTCTCTGCCGTTATTTTAACAAAGAAGAAACGGGAAACTTACCTTAGCGCCCGAACACAGTGAAACCGAAAGATCACAGACGCCACAGAGCAGACGCCATTACTGGCACACGTTTCCTAGCGGCAAGGGCGCAAGGGTGAGGGGCCTTTGCTGCCTTAGCCTTAAGTGGCCAGTCAACGCATAGTGGCGCCACCGCGCAATAGTCCTTTAGTGCCTAGAATATACTGGCTAGTGAGCCGACCGCGGCCTCCTGTGTGGCACCGCGGCGCAGAATGCCGGTGGCCGCCGCATGGGGCGCTCTCATGCGGGAGGTTAACGTGGTGGAGGAAAAGGACCAGAAGGCTCGCGACAGAGTATATGAAACCTGGAAGCGCAGGGGAATTAAGGGCAATAAAAAGTGAAGTGAAATAATCAGAGACAACGACCTGGAAAAAGAGGATGGACTCACACAAGTCCATAGATATCTACAGAATCGGGAAGCGAGAGATCACGAGTGAAAAGTTCTACGATAACAAAGCGAGTGCATTGCTTTTTGAATCACGGGCTGGCTGCTTGAGGATAAAAACACTTATGCGCAAGCCAGTACAGGAAGAACTGTGCCCAGGTTGCGGCAGGGTTCCAGAAATATGCGATATGTAAGGAGGTCTTTATATTCGAGCCGACGCAACCCAAGCGATGAGGCACGCCGTAGTGCAGGGCTCCAGATTAATTTTGTCCACCTGGGGATCCTTAACGGGCGCGAAATCTCATACACACGGGCGTTTTTGCTTTTCGTCTACATCAGAAAAGCGGCAGCCGCGGCCGGGAATCGAACCCGCGTCCTCGTGCTCAGCACCACAAGGCCTTAGCCACTGAGCCACCGCGGCGGGCATGTAACGGAGGGCAAAGGTATCCGTCCAGTCCTCGGTGAGGGAGACATCCAGCTTCCGAAAACCCTTGGCTTTAAAGTGGCACTGCCCAAAACTTTTTAGGAGGGGGAGGAGTAAACATGTGTTGAGCAAAAGGACGGGAGTGAGGGGTGGTGGTCAGCTTCCTACGTCCAGGAGGCCGCGAGCCTTTGCTGATTCCAGGGCTCGTTGCACCAGGGCTTTTTGGCACTCCGGTGCCGAGCTGGTCAGCGCAGACTCCCACTGCTCAGGGGAAGGGGAGGGGACGAGGTCAGGGTTGCGTGGGCAGGAGTAAACTAGGTGTATAGGTTGTGAGAGGGAGAGGAGTGTTGCAGTGCGGGCAGTTGTAGGGGTATGTGGATGGAGATATGTGTGCGAGGATGGTGTGGTTGTAAAAGTTGTCTGTGGTAGATATATGCCTCGTAGTTAGATACGAATGGTGGGGGGAGGATATGTTCTTCTCGTGTGGGTGTAATGTGACAACAGTGAGCTGTAGCTGTTGTCGAGGGGTGCCAGGTGGGTATGCTCCACTGTCCGTGCCCCTCAGGGTAGCTTGCGTTGAGGATGGGAATGCCCGGGAGTGGAGTTCTCGGGCGGAAGCGTGCGCCGCTTCTTTCCCAACAAGACCCGAGTGACCGGGAGTCCAGACAATGGCTACTTCTATGTGTTTAAGCAATCGCTGTAGGATTGGGATGGCCTGGGGTGGTGCCAGACCAGCTTGGTACATTTGGCAGGCTTCCTGACAGTCCGAGATGATGGTAAGATAGGGTTTGTTGTGGTGAGCGGTGGTTGCATGGGCTATAGCTAGAGCTTCTGCCGATCTTGTGGATAAGTGAAAGTACGTTGCTGCAGTTGCAATTTCTCCTTTGGAATCGAGCGTGACCAGGGTGGTGCCGGGTATCTTGGGATTCTGAGCGATATCCGTGTGTCGGGTATGACAACGTCTGCATATTTCTTCGTAAGCTGGCGGACCCTTGCCTCACGGCGGCCTCGATTAAAGGCTGTGTGCATATGCTTGGGAATGGGAGAAACCTTGAGTTTATTTCGTATGTGTAGCGGGATTCGTTGAGGTAAGTCGTTGGTGTTTGGGCTTGGTCTTCCGATGTCATGAAGCACCTTCCTCCCTGTAGGAGTAAGTGTTAGTCGATGAAGTTGTGAATTTGGCTGGGCTACAGTTTAGCTCTTGAAGAGTGTTGTGTAGCCCCAACCGGAGTAGTTTTTCATTGGAGGTGTAAGTGGAGAGGCCTAAGGCCGTTTTGTATGTTTTCCATATGAGGACCTCCAGCTTGCTGATGTCTTGAGGTTTGAGTTCAATAAAGGGAGTCGCATATGTTATCCGGCTAAGTAGAAGGGCTTGTACCAATCGGCATGTGTCAGTTTCTGTGAGACCAGGCTTTTGGTATGAGGTGGGAAAGTTGCGTCACGGTTCTGTGAAGTTGCGGTAACAGGGCCGAATCCAAACCGTCATGGTGGAAAGGAACGCCAAGAATTATAAGCGTTCGCACTTTGGGAACCGGCTGCCCGAAAATTGTGACGTCTGGGTCCGGAGTGCGAGGGGGTGGGCGTCCTCGCGTTCTTGCCCTGAGTATGAGGAGTGCTGATTTAGAAGGCTCACATGTTAGTCCCCTTGGTTGAAGGTATGAGATAGTTTCATCCACCGCCTCTTCGAGGGCGTCCTGCTGCTCCCCGCTGGACCTTTCTCTGTCCAGAGTGTTAAATCGTCGGCATAGAATGCATGCTTGAGATTTGGTATTGCGTTAAGTTTTGCGGGAAGTGCCAGTAGCGCAATATTAAAAATTAGAGGTGAAATTACAGAGCCCTGAGGAGTGTCTTCGGCAGGCGTATTAAATATCGGTCACACAAGCTGCCGAAGTTTGATGGTGGCTGTACGGTTGCCAAGGAAGGCTTTCACATAGTTGAAAGCCTTGGATCCACAGTGAGTCTGGTTAAGATTTTCGAGGATAGCTTGATGGGTGACGTTATCGAATGCACCCTTGACGTCGAGTGCCAGTATTGCTTTAGGGGTGGTGCGGCTAAGATGATCAATGGCTTGTTCCTTCAGTTGCAGGAGTACATCTTGAGCGGAGAGTTTCTGTCGAAATCCGAACATTGTTAGAGGATGTAAGTTTTGCTCTTCAAGACATTTGACCAATCGCTGATGCACGAGGTGCTCGAAAAGGTTGCCTACGCATGAGATCAGAGAGATTGGCCGTAGTGGTGTAGGCTAGAGCACTGCACGGGCCTGATTTTAAGGCCCGAGCCCGGCCCGAGCCCGCTTCGTGAAGCCCGAGCTGACCCGGGCCCGTAACACCTAGCCCGAGCCCGGCGAGCCCGGGCATCGCGAGCCTGGCCCGAGCCCGGCCCGGGCCCGCATCTCAATGCCCGGGCCCGGCCCGGCCCGGTAATTTATTTTTTGGCCTAGGGAGGGCCCGCGGTGTGTGACCAGGCCCGGTCTTTGACGCTAAAGAAAGTTTGTTTATTATATTCCTGGCGATCAGACGGAGCATCTAGTCTGTACAAGTACGTCATGAACTGAAACGCAGAAAATAAGGGTTTAAAAGTGCACATAGTTTAGCTTGCACCGTCTGCAGTTCACGCCACATCGGCGTAATAATAGCTCGTATTCTTACACGAGAGACATCATCACCTTTGATGACCAGACTCTTGGCAACTTCACGTGGTTGTCTCGGCCACAAGTTGGTATTGCTGAAATTTTTCGATCCGCATTTCAACCAACGAGTATGTAAGCGCGTTGAAGTACTTCACATGCAGTGGTCGTTAAGCGGTGGTGTTTCTCTGGCATGCGTGTTTGATTCCCGGCCACGGCAGCCGCATTTTGATTGGTGCGATATCTAAAACACACGTGTACATACATAGACTTAGGTGTACAGCTCCAGAATGTCTTAATTAAGTCCTTCCCCTCTTGGGCATTCCTTGTAATCGTATCTTTGGTATGTTATACAACAAAATAGAAAATCTTGATGCTGTACAAGAAATGTCATTAAAATTGCAGTATAGTGACCATCAGACCAAGCAAAACACGTTTATACAACAGCAAGAAGCGCGCAAAAATAAACTAAGAATATTCATTTTGATGCTCTTTTCTACACTTACCGTCGGACCTATAACGGCCGTGCCTATGAATTCAAGCCCGAGCGCGGGCCCACGGCGTCGAGCCCGAGCCCGGCCCGGGCCCCGCCAATAATCGACTTCGGGCGGCCCGGCCCGGCCCGCGGGCCGGGTCGGGCCCGGGCTTTCGGGCCGGCCCGGGCCCGTGCAGTGCTCTAGTGTAGGCGAGATGGGTTTGTTTGGTTTCGGTATAAGCGTTATATCAGAGCGCCTCCACTGTGCCGGTAGCGTTCCCTCGTCCCAATGGCAATTCAAGAGCTCAAGTATCGATTCAAGTGTTTCATGATCCAGGTTGCGAAGGATGCGGTAGTGATTCGATCCCTGCCGCGTGTGGTGTTTACGAGTTAGATGAGCAAGGATTGATTGAAGTTCTTCGAAGGTGAACGGGGCATCAAGTTCTTGATTTGGTCGGCCTGTGTAACACAGTGTTGGGGGAACTGGCTGGGTTGTGCGAGTTCCAAAGAGGTTGTTGCGGATAGTTCGAAGTAGCTCTCTGGGGTGGAGGTCACAGTTTCTTATTAGTTGCTGTATCTTGTGGTTGACTTGATTCCGAGAGCTGGAGCTGTCCAGGAGATGGCGAAGAAAGTTCCATGCTTTTTTGGTGTTTAGGGTGCCTTTGAGTTTGTCACAGAACGAGTTCCAGTTTTGTCTTCGTAAGGCGACGGCATATTCTTGCGCTTGTTGGGTGAGGAGGGCTATACGTTTCTTAAGCGTTCTATTGTGTTTTTGGTGTTTTCATCTTTTTGTCAAGCTCCTTCGCGCTTCCCATATGTTTAGGAGGTGTGTGTCTGCAGCTGGCGTGTCCTCAGTAAGAGCGATTTTGTACCCGCTGCTCCAATGCCTGTGCCCATTCGGTTAGGTCTGTTTGTATGGGCGGGAGCGGGGTGACATCCTCGCGGAAAGCGGACCAGTTTGTTAGTTTGGCTACTCCTCTTTTTGTGGTTTTCTTCTTCGTGTATAGTCGTAGAGAGATAATGTGATGGTCGCTCCCTAATGTTTCCGGCAGGCATAACCATTGCACATTTCGGCAATTTCCCGTGAAAGCCAGGTCGGGGGTAGTATCTCGGTTTACACCGTTGCCAATTCTGGTTGGAACGGTGAGATCGTTTTGAAGAATAAGGTGGTGGTTTCGTGTGGCGTGCAGTAATTGCATCCCTTTTTTTGAGGCGTACACGTACCCCCATGCATAATGCGGGGCATTGAAGTCACGAACCAGGAGGAAAGGTTCGTTTTTTGTCTTCTCCGTGGATTCGTGGAATTATGCGTCAATGGCGTGAAGAGTACCGTTGGGAGGGCTGTATATGTTAAGTATATGTACTTGGACAGGAGGGTTGTGCAGATATCTCGGTTTTTTGTTGCGATAAGTAGCTAATGACATATCACGTGTGGAAACCTCATTTGCTTCAACGTCTTACAGTTGTTTAATTAGAGACGTTTTTAATGCACCCAGTCGCAGTTTTGGTTTCAGCGAGGGTGGCGAAACATGGGATTCTGTATAAACAAAGCTGTACACGTGACCATCGGATGGATATCACAGGGCAAAGCCGCCGCAGTTTCTGCGAATGCCCCTACGTACTGATATCCTCAGCCGCCTAATAAAAAAGCCACCGTGGACGTGACGTAGGCGCTGCGAGTGCGAATTGCTGCCGCGGCTGGAAAACGACGCGCGACGCTCGAGACAATGGGCGGGCAGACGCGCGTTGGGAGTAGCCGACCGGTCTGCCTACAGGTCCGCCTACAGAAGTGTTGGGCTTAATGCTGCGGTGGATTTTCGACTGCCGCTCTCGTAAGCGGTGCAGATGACGATTTTAATGCAATCTGCCATCGCATCATTAACTCTTTTCTAGCATATGCTGCCTTGTTTGGGACTTGAGTCCCATTTTGTGGTGCGGTAGCAAGCCACCTGCGAACTATCTGCGCCGGCCTGCGCCATTTCGTGGCCGTGGCTGCCACCTTCGCAGCGCTTTTCGTGTCCCCGGCGCCTTTTCGCGTCCAGTGTAATAAAAAGCAATAAAAATAATGTCCCTGGAATCGCTGTAGAACTTAGGTCGCGAAACTCCCGCGCCTCCGCCGCCAACGATCGGATCGTTCTTTGCTCGAAAGCAGACGTTCCGACCTCCAATCGGAGCGGCGAGCTGGCGAGAAATGCCGGCAGTGCGGATGCGGCCAACACAAAATCGTGGCGTGTTTGGTTGTTTATTTACTCCACATCCAGGGAACGTCGATTGCGCGAGGTCCTCCGCTGGCTGCTGGGTAGCATTTCGCACGCTTTAAAATTGATTTTAAATATGTTCTAGGCTGCATTTGGCGCTGATATTTTCCAGATGATGTATGTGTGTCAAGAAAAATCTATTTAAGAAGTTATCTCGCCTTGACAATTTTGTGTCAGCACCAATTTATAGGTTAACGGAAAAGTTAGTTGGAACGCCGAAGAAGCTAGTGAAAGAAGATTACAGTGTTGGTGGGAAAATACCTTAGAAGAATCTGGGAATACACGCAGACAAAGGAGTCAGACTGGCACAAAAATTCCATTAAAGCTTTTTTGGGGGGCGAGGTGATTGTACAGTGGCGTTACGGCTAAGGTCACTGTGCAACGCCACCCCGTTACAAAGGGGAAGCCGCTGAGCACCATGAAGCATAATCATCATCATTATAACCAGCTACATAAATATGCAGGGCGGCAGATAGCCTGATAAGTTGGTGGAAATTCAAAACCAACTTGAGCGGGAAGAAATAAACGTGTACGCCTAAACCGAGGCTTCACCCGAGACCTAGAATTCCTACCTATTATAGACAATTATGTTGGGGAAAGATGCAACAGGACCTCAGGAATGAAGAAAGGGGAGGGTCGACATGCTTATTAAAGAACGAACAGACGTGCAGAGAGTGCATTTAAGCTGTAAAGAGCATCTATGGGTAAAGTCACGATATCAGGAAGAAATACATGGCAAGGAGCTGCCTATCTGTGGCCCGGCAGCGGAGTTGGGGAGAAAAATAAGGAAATGGTAAACTGTCTGAGACATGGAGAGAGAGAGAGAGCTGTTTATTACATGAAGCAAAAAGGTTTGCCGGTGTGTTCTCGCCTACAGGCTACTGTCCATATATGGAAGAAGGGAATAAACGGCCTAGCTGAAGTAGGGAGGAAGGGACGGGTAAAAAAGGAGATGTTAAAAATGGCTGTGGTTTAGCTCAGCTAACCCTGGATATGCAAAGCGAAAGCTTCGCTTAGCCTGGCTAAGTCTTGGTTTCACTTGGTTAACATTTGATTTATGCGCAATCTATTTTACTGCCTGCCTTTGTCTACGTTCCGTTGTAATCCTGCTTCAGGTGTTTTTCGAGCCGAACGGTTCGCTATCCCCAGTCTCCGACGCTAGCTTCGCGTGCTTGGCATTGCTCTAGTGAAGCAGCTCGCGGGGCGATATCCGAGGGGTGGTCAGACGCCACATAATGGAACGATAGCGCCGAACTTAACAGAACGACGACAGCGTAAAGAAAAAAGGACACACAAAACGGGGTCGTCGTTACGCTGTCGTCATTGTGTTAAGTTCAGCGCTATTGTTCCATTATGTATAGATACCAACTAGCCCAACTCCAAGCTTTATTGAGGTCAGACGCCGCTTTCCGCCGCCGACTCAAAGCCTCCAGCTCCCGAGCAACGTCCAGAGGAGATATGATGGCCCGGCACCAGTCTCGTACATGAGCAAGCTCGCATGCACGCGGCGTGTCACGTGGCCAGGTGGCGACCCCAGCTGAGGAGAGCGCAAGCGCCTATTCGACAGTGGCGTCGGCGCCAGGCGGCTATCGAACGCGGTAATCGGCAGAACTCGGCCCTGCGACTCCCGGACTCCCGTGATGCGTTGCCAAGGATACGGTGCAGCTTCGTTCAAGCGAAGGTCAGATGCTCCGTGTCGGTGCAACATCTCGACGAAATTAGTTAGGATTTGCTTTGAACGTGAACATGAAGGTTTGCGTGGGTGACGTCAAAGTTCAGATAGTCTCACAGATGAGGATAAGCAGCTCTAGATTCTGTCTGCGAGACCAATGTCGTGTGAGTGGTGAAATAATGCAACCAACACTTTCACTGAGATCATGGAGAGGGCCAGGGTCCTAGAAGAGCTTTTAAAGATATAGATCCGTAGTTGAGGCACTCAATCTTCTGTGCGAGGTGATTTCTTTCCTGGCTGTATGCCGGACACTCCAGCAAGATGTGCCCCACTGTTTCTGGTAATACGCAGTTGTAACGATAAGGATTTGAGGTTTGACCGAGGCCATCGCGAATTTCAGGTGGATATTCAGGTTGGAATGACCTTAGTTGGAGATATGAATGCTCACAAGATTTTGATGGATACACAGATCACAATGGCTCTCCAGGGATAGGTCTATGTCATGATTGATTGATTCAAACCTTTATTGGAGGTAAGGGGGAGCCCGGAGGCCTTGAATGGGGGAATGGGAAGTGAAGGGAATGGGGTAGGAAAGGTCTTCGTCGCACAATTGAATGTCCCTTATTTGAGCACTCATTTTGCCTCCATGATGTTAATAAGGCTCTTCTCGGGATGGGTAGTCACCGCCAGGCTACACTAATCTCGCGTGGCCACTCTATACCATAATTGCCTAGTGTTTGCAGAAAATCCATGTCGTGATTTGGAAGGTGTAGAGTGTCCGTGTCTGAAATGGACGTGACCGAACAAGTCTTGTTTTTGGAGCGCGAAATGGTTGCACACCCACGTGAGGTGGTGGTCAGACGATACGTTTTGTTAGTAATGCGGGCACTACGGGGGTGGTACCCATTCGAATGGAACTTTGTTGGCGATGCTTTTGTTAATAATATCTCGGCAACCCTGGGTATTTGAAGGCTCTGTGGAATAGGGTAATCTTGCGTTGAACACGCCGAGCATCCAGTTCGTGCAAGGCACGAAGGCAGAAGTGGAGGCAGGTAAGGAAGCGCTCTCCCTGGCAGCATCGTGTGTTGCTTGGTTCCCCGACCGGAACTCCGTGTGACCTGGTGTCCACACCAGGCGTGTAGTTACACCAAAAGATGTTGAAGGGAGTACATACTGATTTCAGGAAAGTAGACTACAGTCAAACCCGGCTATAACGAACCCGGATAGAGCGAATTATGCTATATATCGAACAAAAATATTTCAGTTACGGAAATACATGGGAAACATATTCCTTATAACGAAGTTCACATCCGATATATCGAACTCCGCGCGCCTAGAATTTCCCCCGAAATGCATGGTCTCGGAGCGGCGATTGAGATGTGGATTGGCCGCGACCACGGAGCAAGAGCCGCGACTGGGACATTGCGCCTTGCTCGGAGCGATGTGACGGCCGACACTTACCGTAGCTATTTCCGACGCGTGGCACTTACGACGGAACCCGCCCAGTCAGCGAGTCCGGACCAAGACAGCAGCATCGGTGAACTGTGGGAAAAGCTCGCCAACGTTGCCGATGATGTCGCGAGTGAAAGCCGTCCGATGCTTATAGTGAAGCGCTTTCGGCAGTCGATGTGCTCCGCCAATGCTTCTTCGATTTTGGAGAACGCAGACTCGTTCTGCTGCAAACAATGTTTCGTGTAGACAATGCTATGCTAGCTGTAGCCGCCAAAACGAAAGTGAAAACAAAAATCACCGCTTTTTTGTTTTGCAAAGTAGGTAGTTAAGGCGGAAAGAAGCTTTATTAATTGCAATAAATGGATTATTTTGGGTATGGTTAATGGCTATTTTACTGTGTTCGTTTCTGCATGCGGGGATGGTGGAGTTGAGGAGGGGGGGGGGGGCTACCGCGCAATGCGAACTCGTAACAATAAGCTCGTTATAGGCGGGTTCGGCTATATCGAACTATTGGATATATCGAACAAATCGCGGTGCATATTGCAGTTCGCTATAAACGGGTTTGACTGTAGTAATAGTAAATGCACACGTGTGACGAAGAAACAACGTCGGAGAGCGGTAACGGACAGTCCAGCACAGACTATATTCTAGTCTCTGAAGCAGTATAGGTGGTATTCATTGAAAAGTTCAGCGGGTGATTGCCTCGCTTGGCAACACTGAAAACGTCCGTGTCCGTGGCCACCGTGCCAGCGCATGCGCTTTGCGCGCGCATCTCGCAGGAAAAACAAAAACCCCAGTGTCCATCGTCTCCCGCGTTTAAACCCGATTACCAGTAGTGGCGTCAACAGATATATTATTAATCGGACTAACGTTATGTGGTGGCGCTATACCTGCCCTCGAGCACTTCGCATCACCGGAGGATGAAACCGCGGCTGCGAACGGCGCGCATAATTCCGACGCTGCACCTGGCTACCGCTGCGGATGTCGACGCAAGTGCAGCCGCACCGTATCCACGACTTTATGTCTAGTAAGTGCCCTCTAATACCTGGTTCAGTACAAAAAAAAGAATAATTTCTTGGGGGAAATGTTTCACGCGTAGGCCAATTTAGCGCGGCCTTTCTCGCGCGCTAAATGTTTCACACTCAGCAAAACAACTCGCCTCTGATATTAGAGCGCGGCGTCTGGCTGATCTGCGGCGGCGACTTCATACGCGTCTGGCGATAGGTAGATCGTACTGTGGTGCACTCAACAGTACTTGGCGTCGAAATATTACTTTGCGTTCAGTGGGAACCAGTTTGGAAATGATGCATTTCCAGCTGTCAAACAGACCACTGTGCTTACGTTGAAACTTTGTGTCACAACCAACTTACATTTGCTCGTAGGTGTGCGCAGAGGCTGGGGTTGAATTGCAGATAAGGTTGTCACACTTATGAGCGGAACCATGACTTTTCGCGTAACAACCGCTATCGCGGTACAACTAACTATCGAATCACTCGCACACGCCTTGCACGAAAACACAAGGTCACGTCGCGGCCCGCGGCCTGCCTGGCCGCCATGAAGACATGCAGGAGAAGAGGGGTGCCAGATCAGGGGAACGTGCGGGCCTTGCGCACAACGTCGCCTTAGCAACACACGCTTTGCCATGAATATGGCGGCGCACACACATGGTTGTCTGCATACATTCCACGTCAATGAATACCTCCTATACGAAAGGTTGTAGAAAATGAGGACAGACAAAAACAGAACAGATAGTTTATGAGCAACCACAAGCGGCTTACCTTGCCCTTTTGAACCCGCCGCGGTGGTTCAGTGGCTAAGGCATTGCGCTTCTGAGCACGAGGTCGCGGGTTCGATTCCCCGCCGCGGCGGCCGCTTTTCTGATGGAGGTGAAAAGCGAAAACGCCCGTGTGTACGAGAATTCGGCGCAAGTTAAAGATCCCCAGGTGGTCAAAATTAATCTGGAGCCCTCCACAACGGCGCGCCTCATCGCGTGCGTTGCGTCGGTGCGTTAACCCCTACGATCAATCATCAACCAACCTTGCACTTTTGAAGCGCAGTCCGGACAAATATAGAAATAGATACAGCCGGAGTAACTAACTGGATCAATGGATAGTTAAATATAATCGCTCGTATGGTGTAGGAGGAGGGAGTAGCTTTATTTTTTTCAGAGGAAAGGCCTCGTTATGGCCGGCGTGCGTCAGACGATGGCCAGGATGTCTTGGCTCCTAGCGGCGTCTTTGGCCCTCTGGACGGCCCACACTGCTGGATGGCAGTGTCCTTGCTAAGCAGCACGGTCTCCCACTGCTATTTGGTGTTGACAATAAATGTTCCTTTTTTATTGCTGGAGTCTTTTCTTTGTATAGCAGGACATTCCTGATTGATTGATTGATTGATTGTAGGGTTGTTAAGGCGCGCCGACGCAACGCAGGCGATGAGGCGCGCCGTAGTGGAGGGCTCCGGATTAATTTTGACCACCTCGGGATCTTTAACGTGCGCCGAAATCTCGTACACACGGGCGTTTTCGCTTTTCGCCTCCATCGAAAAGCGGCCGCCGCGGCCGGGAATCGAACCCGCGACCTTGTGCTCAGCAGCGCAGCGCCTTAGCCGCTGAGCCACCGCGGCGGGGTGGCAGGACATTCCTAAAGCATGTGTGCTAAACGTGCAAGCTGGAGGCATTGTTTACATTTACCGTCACGAATTTCTGGGTGGAAGGGCCGGTAGAGGCCTTAGTTCGGATATGTATTAGTCTGAAGACGCCTCCATGCAACTTCTTATTTTTTGGTCAGCAAGCGGCCGGCTGCAGGGTACTTCCGTCTTTCTCCTCTGTATTGATCGAGCACGTCCCGGTAGGTGCACAGGTGATTTCTGTCGGCAGGGTGTAGGGCGGGTTGCAGGGGCTCTCGGTAGGTGAATGCTCGAGCAGCCTCGTTGGCCCGTTCGTTGCCCTCCAGCCCCGCGTATTCGGGTGTCCATATTAAAGTATACGTCGGGAGTGTATCGTTCTTGTTTTGCTGGGCAAAGACTCACAGTGCCGCACTAGAGATTCTCCCCTTTGTGCAGTTGTGGAGTGCGGGTTGGGAGTCGCTGACAATTTTCCTCGCGTGGGTTGTGGCTAGGGCTAACGCTATAGCTAGCTCTTCCCCTTCTTCGGGACGTCGTGTTTGGTTTGAGCAGGCGGTGAGAGCCTTTCCTTCCTTGTCGGTGACAACTGAGACCAAAGCCATTCGTTGTTCGTAATAGACAGGGTCCCTGTAGACGACTTGATGTTCTCCTTGAAGCTGTTTCCCTAGCGCTATGGCTCACATATCTCTTCGCTTTTCGCTGTATTCTTCGCTTTTCGTTTTCATGGCGTATTCTTCGAGTGAGGTATTTCAGGTGGGGAAAAATAGGAAATCGTGGCAATGTCTAAAGAAGGCAGTTGGAGAAATGAAGCCGTGCCCGTTGTCGCTGGCGTCAGTAAAGTAAACGATGGAACCGTGGGGGAGTAGAAAATGAGTTTGTTTGGACAGGGTCTGAACACGAAGCGCACGCCGACCAGGCAGGGCGTTGCGGGGCAAAGACTCAAAACCCGCAAATTAGCGAAAGTGACCCAAGGAGGCAGTTCTGGTGGGTAGTTGCGAAGTGCGGTAGTTAAGTGTGTTAAGAATAGCACGACCTTGGGAAGCAGTCTGCATCATACCTCGGCAAAGTTGGCGCGGCTCACTCAAACTCACTCACAATTTTTTTTTTCGAATCACCACTCACTCAAACTCAGACTCAATGCTGAGCAGCACATCTGCGCTCACTCAAACCCACTCACATTGAGCTCAAAACTCAGAACTCACTCTGACTCAAAACTCAAAATGTACTCAGAACTCAAAATGTACTCAAACTCAAAATGTAATCAAAACTCAAAATGTACTCAAACTCAAAATGTACTCAAACTCAATTTGGGACTCAAACTCAAAAAGTACTCAAAACTCAAAATGTACTCAAACTCAAATGTACTCAAACTCAAAATGGACTCAAAACTCAAAATGTACTCAAAACTCAAAATGTACTCAAAACTCAAAATGTACTCAAAACTCAAAATATACTCAAACTCAAAGTGTACTCAAACTCAAAATGTACTCAAAACTCAAAATGTACTCAAACTCAAAGTGAACTCAAACTCAAAATGGACTCAAAACTCAAAATGTACTCAAACTCAAATGAACTCAAAACTCAAAATGGACTCAAAACTCAAAATGTACTCAAACTCAAAGTGAACTCATACTCAAAATGTACTCAACCTCAAATGTACTCAAACTCAAAATGTACTCAAAACTCAAAATGTACTCAAAACTCAAAATGTACTCAAACTCAAAATGGACTCAAAACTCAAAATGTACTCAAAACTCAAAATGAACTCAGAACTCAAAATGGGCTGAGAACTCAAAATGAATTCAGAACTCACATGGCCTCACAGAGATTGAGACAGTCAGAGAGTGAGATGAGAGTTTGAGAGTGTGAGATTGAGAGTGTGAGAGTGAGAGTGAGAGTGTGAGTGAGAGTGAGAATGAGAGTGTGATGAGAGTGTGAGTGTGAGTGTTACTGAGTGAGAGTGAGAGTGAGAGTGTGAGTGTGAGTGAGTGAGAGTGAGAGTGAGAGTGAGAGTGAGAGTGGGAGTGGGAGTGGGAGTGGGAGTGAGAGTGGGAGTGAGAGTGAGAGTGAGAGTGGGAGTGGGAGTGGGAGTGAGTGTGAGAGTGAGTGTGAGTGAGAGTGAGAGTGTGAGTGTGAGTGTGAGTGAGAGTGTGAGTGAGCGTGTGAGTGAGAGTGTGAGTGTGAGTGTGAGTGAGAGTGTGAGTGTGAGTGTGAGTGCGAGTGTGAGTGTGAGTGTGAGTGAAAGTGAGTGTGAGTGTGAGTGAGAGTGAGGTGAGAGTGAGAGTGAGAGTGTGAGTGAGAGTGAGAGTGTGAGTGAGAGTGTGAGTGTGAGTGAGAGTGAGAGTGAGAGTGAGAGTGAGAGTGTGAGTGAGAGTGTGAGTGCGGTGAGAGTGTGAGTGTGAGTGTGAGTGAGAGTGTGAGAGAGAGTGAGAGTGTGAGTGTGAGTGACGAGTGTGAGTGAGAGTGGAGTGTGCGTGCGCGTGCGAGTGCGCGTGTGAGTGTGCGTGTGAGTGCGAGTGAGCGTGAGAGTGTGCGTGTGCGTGTGTCGCGTGAGAGTGTGAGTGTGGTGCGAGTGCGAGTGGCGTGGGTGCGAGTGAGGTGAGAGTGCGTGTGCGTTGTGAGTGAGAGTGTGAGTGTGAGTGCGCGTGAGTGTGTGGGTGTGAGTGGAGTGCCCGTGGAGTGTGCGTGTGAGTGTGGTGTGTGCGTGTGAGTGTGCGTGAGGTGTGGTGTGCGTGGAGTGTGCGTGGTGAGCGTGGCGTGCGAGTGGGTGTGGTGTGGTGTGAGTGAGAGTGTGCGTGTGGTGTGCGTGCGTGCGTGTGAGTGTGAGTGCGGTGGGTGGTGTGGTGTGTGGTGGGGGTGAGAGTGAGAGTGGAGTGTGAGTGTGAGTGAGCGTGTGGTGTGAGTGTGAGTGTGAGTGAGAGTGTGAGTGTGAGTGAGAGTGTGAGTGTGGTGAGAGTGTGGTGAGCGTGTGTCCCTTTTGCTGTATCCTTTTGCGATATCCTCATAATTCTAACCAGAAAGCATTTTCCTATTTGTCCCACGTGACCCCCTCGACGAGACCTTTAATTTGATACCCCACACACCCTAGCAGGGTCATATGGAATTCATACCAGTCAAACTAACCATGACTCATGACTGTAACCAGGACGCATTATTTAGGTGTCCGACATGATTCCCCTAACTGGAACCTTCAATTTGACGCCCCACATGCTTCAGCGGCCTCACCTTGAATTTAACCCCATCTATGACTCATAATGACCATCTCATGATTCGAACTACGAAGCCTTTTTTTATTTGTACCACGTGATTCCCCTCTTCAGGACCGTAAATTTATACCCTACACTCCCTAGCGGGGTCACTTCGAATTTTACCCCAATATAAGACTCGCCATGACAATCTAATGGTTATAACCAGGAAGCATTTTTGTATTTCTCCCACGTGATTCGGCTCATCAAGACCATTGATTTGATACCCATCACATCCTAGCGGAATCAATTTGAACGTTAAACCAATCAATGACTAACCATGACTATCTCATGATATAGCCCTACCACATTTTTGTCCCACGTGATTTTCCTTATCGGAACCTTCAATTTGATACCCCGGACACCCAGTGGCATCATTGTGAATTTTAACCTAATTTATGACCCATTTTGACTATGTCATGATAATAATCAGGAAGCACGTGATTACCCTCATCGAGACCTTTAATTTGATACGCCCTAGCGTCATGAACCTGAATTTTAACCGAATCTTTGATTTACCATGACTACGTCATGATATATCCATATCTCATGTTCGTCCCGAATGATTCCCCACATCGAGACCTTGAATTTGATTCCCCACATGCCCTCGCAGCGTCATTTTGAATTTTAACCCAATCTATGACTCATTATGACTGCCTGATGACTACAATCAGGAAGCATTTTTTTATTTACCCCGCGTGATTCCGTTAATCCGGACCTTTCATTTGATACCTTACACGCCTTAGCCTCATCAGTTTCACTTTTCACCCAATCTAATGTGGTCATTATTCTGTCTTAAGGGGCGCTGCCCAGTCAATTCAGCTAATTCATTTGAAACAGTAGAAAGGACAGCCCCCGCCCCCATTTCCCCCCGGCTCTCACCTCTTCCTTTGTGACCCCTAGTATATCAAGCCGTTAACAGTAGCAGGCGAACAACCAGCACGCCAGCGCCGCCGTGTGCTTTCCCACCACCCTTTCCCACGCTCTTAGTGGATCCGTCAGGAGGAAAAGTTAAGACAACCCTTTTTTATGACCTCACCAGTCAATTATCACTCACGCGCCCAGCCGCGAAAATTAGGTATACAGCAAGTGCTTATGGCCATAAAAATTCAACAAGAAACTAAAAAAATCAGACACCACCTCCCTCCCAACCGATCATGCAGATCGCGATTGGTGCCATACCCGCAGGTAACTTGAATTCCGAGCCCACAGTGACGCATGAAACTTAACAGCCAACCATAGCTGCCTGCTAGGCTACTCATATGTACTCAAACTCCAAATGGACTTAAAACTCCTATTTACTCAGAACTCAAAATGTACTCAAAACTCAATATGTAATCAAACTCAAAATGTGCTCAAACTCAAAATGTACTCAGAACTCAAAATGGACTCAAACTCAAAATGTACTCACAACTCAAAATGGACTCAAACTCAAAATGTACTCAGAACTAAAAATGAGCTCAAACTCAAATTGTACTCAGAACTCAAAATGAACTCAAACTCAAATTGTACTCAGAACTCAAAATGGACTCAAACTCAATATGTACTCAGACTCAAAATGTACTCAAACTCAAAATGTACTCAGAACTCAAAATGGACTCAAACTCAAAATGTACTCAGAACTCAAAATGGACTCAAACTCAATCGGACTCAAACTCAGTCGTGATCACTCGGCTCAAACTCACTCAAGCTCAAACTCACCATGCCACACTAGCCTCGCGCTCACTCAAACTCAAACTCACGCGTGAGTTTGAGTCCAAATGAGTCTGAGTGAGTGGACTCATGAGTGAGTTTGCCGACCTCTGGTCTGCATGCGTTCGAGTTGGGCCTGGCGATGACACGCGATGCGTTCTTCAAGAGTTTTGTACATCCCGATTTCCAGAACGGTGGTGTTGGGGGCGTAGGAGGGTACTTCCACGGCGATGCGGTAAAGTGTACGAAGGGAGCTCGAGGGTCGAGAGCTGAGATGGCGAGGGTTGCAAATACAGAATTGTATATCAACAAAACTTAACAAAAGCATGGATGACGAGGAGCAGGTGATCTGATATCATATGATATGATCTGTTTGTGATCTAATTTTTTGAAGTATCTGCGGAGTCGGTACAGACCTGCCTGTATAATGTAAGGTTAGACCGAGGATTCTGAGGGTGTCAACGTGCGGTATGCGGGTGCCAAAAATTTGTACCTGAGGAAGAAAGCGGTCTCGTGTCAGCCTACGCTAATTGCATACTACGAGGAGAACGGATTTTGAAGGAGAAATAGAGAAGCCAGCCGCGTGATGTCATCCGCGTATATACAGTAGGTGGCGATGGAGGTCGTGGCCGTCGCATAGTTGGTGAAGTGACGCTCCTGACAGAAGGCGGCGAGTTGTACCGCGTCACGTTCCGCTGGACCGACCGCATGAAGGGCGCGTTTTTCCGGTTACCCATGTATGGTCTTCCAGGAGGCCGTTAGAATTGCCGTAAGGGGCGGTGACTGTGCACTGTGCACACTGCACTGCTTAATGACGGAATCAGGGAGAACGCACGTGTGACAATGCTGGTCACGGCAAATCCCTTGCTCGGCAAGCCTCTGTCTGATGATCCGTCACACCATCAAGACTTCGGACGGTGTGGTGCTGATTTCCATGCTGGCAACAGTGGCAGCGTTCGACAGGCGCCCGAACTCTGGGGTGAGGCGTCGTGTCTCGCATGTTTGGAACGCTCGACAAGGGCGAATCACGTCTTCCACAGACTCTAGATGTTCCTTAGGGATGAGAAAGTTGTAAACGTCCTCAGAGATACCTTTCAGCAGGTGGGCCACTTTGTCCTCGTCGGACATCGAGTGGTTGACGAGGTCACACACCGTCAAGACTTCTTCCGTGTACCTGGTGCACGTTTCACCGGAGACTTGAGCTCTCGGCTTAAGGGGTTGTTCCGCTTTCTTCTTTTTGAAAAGCGTGTCGCCAAAATAATCCTGGAATTTATTCCCAAAACCGTCCCACGTAGCTACTGACGCTCGTGGTTTTCAAAACACTGTTGTGCGGTTGCCGCCAACTGGAAGAGGACGTTCGCGACCTGCGCTGGGGCGTCCCATCCGTATCTGAAGAGCAAACAGATGTAACACAAAAAGTAGTCAACATTAGCGCGTCTTGTGTTACGTCTGTTTGCGCTTTAAATATGAATCAAATTCAACTAGCTCAACTTCCCATCGGTTGCACTTACTGACTCGCGGATAGTGTTTACCCAGTCTCCCACGTCTGCTTCGGCGGTCCCACTGAACGTACGGCGTTTTCTCTATAAGGCCAAGCACTGACTCTCACGGAGGAGTTCGCATCAGCTTGCTCCGTCGGTGCCATGATGGTTTCTCCTGGGGTAGGCCGGCAACAGCCTGCTGCGTATAAAATAGGCTGGTTTCCTCTCGTCCAGGTCGAATATTACCCGGCCAGCACGTCCGCAAAATGCTATGGACGTAACAAGTGAGGAATGCTTTATTTACACGGTCTGCAACAGGCCAGTCGGCGAGCAGTAACGTGGGCCGGTCACAAGACAGCTGGTAGCACGCACGTTCTTTTGCTTCCTCCTCTTCTTACCAGTTAAAAAGAAAATTCAATGTTCCCGAGTACATACACTATACGGATGAATGGCCAATCGCCATTGCTTATAGCTTGCTTGCACTGTAACGATATTATTATTACTATTATTGATACTACTGTTATTACTGTCATTATGATTATGTTTTCTATTGTTATTACATTATTACAAGGGAATACCAGGTTGCGATTAAAAACGCGTGTGTTTCTTTTAGATAAATATGCGTAAAAGACTCTTCACAGCTACTAAAAGCGTACGTGAGTTTCGAAATGTGAATACAAGCATACCTAATAAAAAACATGCGACGCGAAATAAAGTCACAATAGAACAAATAATTGGCGGGTTATCTATAAGCAACGGGCCATATATCCAAAAATGAAGAAGCGAAATAAGAAACCATGTATCATTTATGCAAACTTATCTATAATCTTGAAGGATGGCGAAGAAATTGAAAATGTACTTGAAAACTGGCAAGCCTGTATACGCAATGCCTAATGACCGCAAGTGTACCAGAATCTTAGAAGAACGCGAACATCATTCTAATTCACAAGAAAGGTGACATGAAGGACTTGAAAAATTACAGGCCGATCAGCTTACTGTCAGTCGTCTACAAGGTACTTAGCAAAGTAATCGCTAACAGAATTTCGGCAACCTTAGATTTCAGTCAACCTAAAGAACAAGCAGAGATTTGTAAAGGCTATTCAACAATGGACCGTATTCACACGATCAATCAGGTGATAGAGAAGTGCGCGGAGTATACTGAACCTCTATATATAGCCTTCATAAATTATGAGAAAGCATTTGACTCGTTCGAAACCTCATCAGTCATTCAGGCATTACGGAACCAGGGTGTAGATGACCATTATGTAAGAATACTAGAGGATACCTACAATGGGTCCACAGCGACCATCATCTTCCATAAGGAGAGCAGTAAAATACCTACCAGGAAAGGCGTCAAAGAGACACAATCTCCCCAACGTTATTCACAGCATGTTTACGAAAAGTATTCAGAACATTGTATTAGGAACAGGTGGGAGTAAGGCTTAATGGAGAATACCTGAGTAACCTCAGATTCGCTGATGACGTTGCCTTGCTAAGTAACTCGGGGGACGAATTGCAAAGCATGCTTTCCGCACTGGACAAACAGAGTAGAACCGTAGACCGGAAAATTAATATTTGCGGAAAACCAAAGTAATGATCAATAACCTCGGGACAGCACAGCGGTTTGAGATAGGTGGCGAGGCAGTGGAAAAAGGGGAGCGAACATATCTACTTAGGCCAAGTAGTGACCCCGGATCCAAACCATGAGGCAGAGATAATTCGAAGGATAAGAATGGGGTGGAGAGCATTGGGCAGGCATTCTCAGATAATCAATGGCAGCCTACCATTGTCCCTGAAGAACAAAGTGTATGACAGCTGCATCTTACCGCTACTCACCTACGGGGAGAAACTTGGAGGCTCTCTAAGAGAGTTCAACTTAAGTTGAGAACGACTCAGCGGGCAATGGAGCGGAAGATGGTAGGTGTAACATCAAGGGACAAGAAGAGAGCGGAGTGGGTCAGGGAGCAAACGCGTGATAAGGACGTATTAGTAGAAATTAATAAGAAGAAATGGACGTAGGCAGGGCATGTAATGCCAAGGCAAGAGAGAGAGAAACAACTTTATTGATGCCTGCAGCAAGGATGCGGCCTAAACGTCGTTGCGGCCTGCCCCCTGTCGCGTCCTATTCGCACCGCCTCCGGTGGAGGGAGCACTTTCGGACCGCTGATGGTCGAGGGCAGCCATCACCTGCTGGACGGCCAAGAGTTTGGTGGCGTGGTCACCACTTCTTGCCGCAGCCCCGAGCTGCGGCGGGATCGTCGTGGCTTTGCTGGCTTCTCGTGAGTGGAGTTCGCAGTTCCACAGGATGTGAGCCGCCGTGGCCCTCTCCTTCGCACATAGTTTTCAAACATCACTGGAGTACACTTCGGAACACATAACCGTTGGTCATTAAGGGTAACAGAGTGGATCCCTAAGAAGGCAAGCGTGCCAGGGGGCGGCAGAAAGTTAGATGGGCAGATGAGCTCTTAGCACAGGACCGGGATAATTGGAGATAAATTTTTTTCCAACGTTTATTGAAATGTAGAAAAAACACCCGGGGGTCTCTTGCTAGTGCATCAGACCCCCTTAGGGGTAGCGATAAGTTAAGGTTCACGACGGGCATGGGTGGGAAATAGCAAGGAAGGGAGAAATAGTGGGTCGGGATATGAAATGCAGGAGTGTGTCACACAGCCTTCTTTGAATTAGGTGAGTAGGACGGACACAGGAGATCATTTAAGGAATTTGGTCGTAAGTTAGCGGGAAGGGCCTTATTCACCGGAATTTAAACAGATGGAACTTCCGCCACTGACACGTATGTCATTATCAAGAACATATCCTTCATGAGGTGGGACACACTGCGATAGGCTGCTTTTTTAATTAAATGCCGTGGCTGAGTTACTAGGCTAAGCGTCCAGAAGCATTCGCTCATGGTGCCAAGCACACCACGTGAGTTAAATTTGTGAAAACAAGGAGCTTGTTTATTGTGCCCATCAATGTCCAGCGGCCATACATGCGCTGTTATTTCAAGGGTGCGGCACGACCCATATTGACGCGTTCTCGCGACTGCGCGCCATGTTAACCGCAGATATACGGGCACGTCTTAAACAAATTTCGTCACATCCTGATGTATCCTAATAACAGACAGGGCAATGGTGGCATTCGAATTTCTTATTCCGCCTCGAGGCACGCCTGCTGAAATTTTATTGGGGCAGTGCGGCAGCCAGATTCTTCTGGGCGGCGTCAGTGACGCGCGGACAGCCCTTGACTTCGATGAGTCGCAGGTCCTTGAGGCAGGTGGCGATCATGTTCACATCCTGGTCGCTGATCAGTGTGCAGCGCGAAGCTTCACGGTCTGCAGGTTGCGCGTGCGCCATGCGATGAAGGAGACAGCATTGTCGTTGATGACGCAACCGCTTTTTATGAGGTAGCGCAAACCGGGCATGGCCTGCGCAGCAGAAAAAGAACTGCCATTGAGAATTTCGTCCTTGAGGAATATCATCTCTTCGAACTCGGTTCAGCAATCGTGACTTGGCGGATCTTGTTGACAGCAGCACAGACAATACCAAGTTTGTTACGACTTGGATTACAGGAAGTAAACGTAGTGGGACTGGCGTCGATCCACTACATTCGGGTACAACTTAAGAACGACAACGGAAGTTGTACTTATCACCGCAGCCGGGTGTTCCTCCGCGGGACGCAAAGAGTGCGTTACTACGAGCATTCTGAACGTGGAAGGAGTCGTTTTCGTGATTTTTTTTTTCGAAGTTATTCTGCATATAAATTTACCATCCCTTCCTAACGAAATTTGAGAGAAGCGCGAAAGTTAAAAGTGCATTCAACTGATCGTCCAAGGCCGTCCAATTGACTGATCGCGGCCCACCTGAGCGCCGCTCAGGTGAGCACGCTCGGCAATTTTTTCATATTTTTAACTGCGGACACAAAAATTTACTATTTGCTAAACAGCTTCGCAGTTAAAACGAGACGTACGTTGCAGCTTGGCCTACTAACTATCAGCACGAAGTGTGTGGGATGATGTGGTTTCTTTTTTTTTGAATAACTTTGTCAAGCAGATTCACCCAAGGCAACAAGCAAGTCATGGCACTGATGTCATGAAGGCTTTTCTGAATGTGGAGAAATGTGCTCTTGAAGCTCTGGTTCAATTCAGCATACAAGACGTCAGTACTAAACCGAGTTTACAGAGTAAATTTATTTTGCAAAGTAGGTTTGCGAAGGAGTAGCACGCGAAGGCACAGTCTAACGTGAGAGCGTACATGGTTTGCAGGTCAATAGAATTACGCCGTGCTTGGTCAGCCGGCCGTAACGGGGAAGTTTTGGCCTGTCAGTCTCTCGGTCTGTCTTTCAGTTCATCTGCCAGGCTAGAAAGAAAGAATATTTTACCGCGGAGTATACAGGGTGTCCCAGCTATCATGCACCAAGATTTAAAAAAAGAGCGATGGAGTTGCTCGAAGAAAACCTAGTGCATAATGTTTGCTGTACTGTGGAGAAGTGGACAGTATTTTTTCGTTAATTATAGTTAATTAAATAATTGTAATTAGTTATCTAATTCGGTAATTACTGTCCTGATCCCCAAAGTGTCAATGAGGCACTTGTAGGTACCCGCGAGGGGCATCTAACTGCGGTATTTTCAGCGAAGAACTATTTGCGTACTCATTTATTCTGGCTGATAGAGGAAACCCGCGAGATATGAAAAATACCGCGTGACGACGCTCCCGCGCGTATCGTAAAGCAGCGCCCCCAAATAAGTTGACTGAAAACAACTACTTCGCCTGTCACCCGGCCGAATAGACAGCGTATCACCTTGATAATGGCATGCATAGAAGGAGCAGCACCAGCAAGATACGCGGGGCGCGTGTGCAGATAAGGCACAAACGCGGTCGCGATCACGGTCGCGATTTCTTCTTTCTTTCTTTTGTTTATTTCGTTTTGGCTAACTCAGATTCAGTCTGTTTGAGGGCATTGCTTTACGAAGCGCGCTCACGCGCGCGGAAGCGCCGTCACGTGGTATTTTCCATATTTCCCGGGTTTTCTTTATCAGTCAGAATAAATGAGTACGCAATTAGTTCGTCGCTGAAAATACCGCAGTTAGATGCCCCTCGTGGGTAACTACAAGTGCCTCATTGGCCCTTTAGTGATTAGGACAGTACTTCTCGAGTTAGATAATTAAATACAATTAATTAGTTAAGTCTCACTAACGAAAAAAATGCTGCCCGCATCTCCACAGTACCGCAAACATTATGCACTAGGTTTTCTTCGAGTTACGCCATTACTCTTTTTTTAAATCTTGGTGCATGATAGCTGGGACACCCTGTATATTATAATGACGGTTGGGACTGACATCTGGTTATGATTTGTTTACAAGACGAACTTGTTCCCCAAAGACGATGTTGAGGCGATGCTTGTGATACTTGCAATTTAAGTGCTAGATCGTCCTCTTCTCTTGCAGTCGCACTGCGCTTGGCTTCCCCCTTCCTTGCCTACCAGTTATTTCGCGTCAAGCCAAGGCGGCAATTCAAACCGAGATACGAGAGTTGTCCCGTTCCTAACTACTAAACTGATGGCATGACCCGTACATGTCGATATCAGTGAGCGCGAACGGAACCTCAGCCACATTTGAGGTGAAATGTAAGCACATACCTGAGAGTTACTCGCCTTATTTTAGTGAACGCACGTTGGGTTGACTTTTACGATAGCAAGTGAAAAAAAAAATACACGCGTTACGTGGCCTGCAACACTTTTTCAACCTTTTTTTTTTAATGTTAAATGCTAGAACGTAGTCACCAACCCACCCCGTACTTGAATTAGGGTGTCGCAAAGTACCTCAGCAAAAAAGTACGGCTCTATGCTCATCAGGCAACTTGGAAATTCGCTCAAAAAATTTTTCTCTCTTTCCCGGTCTTGACGTTCTACGGAGGCCCGAATTACGTGACTGAGGCCATGTAGCGGCTGTTTGCCGGTTTTCCTTCAGTTGCAGCAATGAACGCTTTTCGATAGCAACTTTAAAATAAAAGTCACAAAAACAAAGTAGCAACGGAAGGCCTATCTAATGCGGCGAGCCGCTCCGTGCTGGGCGATAACTGTAGCTTTCGCAGTGCTTCCTGACGCGAAGAAAGAGTGAAAGCATTCATCGAAAGTGTTTCAGGGTCCCTTTAAAATGGCGCAGGAAGCGGAGATAAAGCGAACACTGAAAGTATTAGCCTCAGCCCGTGGTCCTTACGGGGAGAGTAGCATAAAAAGACAAAAGAAAAAAATGGCTGAGGCTTAACTCCGCTAACCTTGGATATGCAAAGTAAAAGCTTGGCTTAGTCTGGTTGAATCTTGGTTTCGCTTGGTTAACCTTTGATTTAGCTGTATTGCTGCCACGTCTCAAAGTCGTTCGGTTCCGCGCAACGTTCACAAAAGGAGGCTGGGCGAGACGTGGGCATTCATTCATGGCGAACGCACCGTTCCTCTCCAGGCAGGGCATTCGGACAATATGCCTGAAGCAGCCGTCATTAACAACTGTGTGAATCATATGACGAGCAGCCCACAGCCCGGTCAAGTGGGTCGCCAAAGCTCCATGCTTTCTTCTGGTGATCACCCTTTCATGCAGATAGGTCAAGAAAGGCCAGCCGGGTGAGCTTTTCCGCCACGTAGAGAGACGGCGGTCTGTTATGCGAGTGCCTATAATGGGTAGCGTAGTGGAGCGCAAGAAGAGAAGGACCACTTCCGATGCTGTGAGGTTCTTGTTTATCCAGTAGCAGTAACTGTAATTTCCAGGTAATTCAATCGGGAAGGGGGCCGAGCGGAGAGGTTCTGTAGAGTCTTATACGTGAGCTTGTGTTGCATCCGAAGCAGATGAGCTTCCTCAGTGTCGGTATCCGACAGTGGTGGTGTATTCCAGCGTGTGTCATTCTCCGGCACTGCCAGAGGTCTAGGACAACCAGATGGAGCATCTTTTGACAAATGTAGCGCAACCTCTCTCTTCTTCCACGGCGTCCTTTCTTAAAGAGAGACACTAGCGTGACACGACCCCAGCTAAGGCTAAAACCTGCTCATCAAGGCCTGCTAGCAACCTTAGACCGGTGTTCGCCACCCGGGTTTTGTTCATTTCGAGAGTCTTCAGTTTCGAAAGGTGCGCTGCAATGTGACCAGCGGAGACGTCGGTGATGCACCTTTGTTGAGCGATAACCACGAGACGGCGAGATCGGTTATCGCGTTGCAGTAGGTCAGGCTGGGGGCCATCAACAACGTCCATGGAGGGCCCGTAAACGTCACCAGAATAGAATCGTTCATCTGGTTGTAGCAGTAGGTGAGGTCGAGTGACCTGGTATGGGGAAGCGCCTTCATAAGCCGCGGAAGATTTAGGACGGGGTTGGATAGGTTTGTCACGTTGAGCTTTTGGATTGCGGTGCTCCCGATGCAGGCGAGCAGCTGCGTAGGCGTGCTATCCATTAGTCGGAGCCACGCTTCTTCATCCACCCAGATGCAATGCGCATCGGAAAAAGCGTTCCATGCCCTGCTCACCTGTCCTGGCTGTGTGCGGTCTTTGACGCTGAGCGTATCGAAGATGACCCGGTAGGCCTCTGCATGCTCCTCGTAATTCCATCTTGTGTCAGCGAAATTCGCGCCCGACGCTCCTTCGGGATATACCGGTGGTGCCGTTGGGGCTTTCTCAGTAGTTAGCGCTGGAGATGACCACGACAATGGGGCGAGACCGGGACATTTGGCTCATACTCCTGAAAAGGGGAATCGGTGGAGAAGAGGCCAATGGGAAAGGAAGCAAAACGAAAGTAAAAGCAATCGAAGTACAGAACACAGCAGCATAAAATAAAATAATGCAAATATTGGGCAAAAATGTACTCAAATGACAGGTCAGTGAAGCTGACCATCACCCCGCACGGGGCACCTTGAGTAATCTTGGTGGCGGTACTGGCGACACCACGGACCCCGAGCCCCCATATTCACGCTGTAACCGACAGTGGTAATGAGTTTTAAGGTGAAGTGTAGAAACCTCAAACGGTGCCCGTCGCAGCCCAGGTAAAGCTCCAGCGGATGGGCTCCCTGTCTATTTACCAGGCACGAAGCTCCCGGACCTCTTAGGTATTAGGGTAACCCGAGCGAAGAAAGTATCCCCGTCCCCTCCATTTATACTTTGCTATATGGTCTTTCTAAACCTTCTCCCAAGCGTGATCGGTCCCTGAAAATAGGCCGCACCGAAGATTATTTTCCTCCTTTGCCTTCGACCTCGCTCCCAAAGCCAGATAACTACCCTCGTTTTTTGATCCTTGAATCTGTGGACAAATAGAAACCATTTACCTCTCAGTCCGTATTTCTTGTTTCGAAATTCCTTAAAGGTATCATCGGCAAAACATACGACGCCAAAAAGCTCAGAACTGGTGAAGCGCTTGTTGAAGTAAAAACTCAGCAGCAATCCACAATCCTCCTGAAAAAAAAAAAAACCCGCATGGAAGATCTGGAGATCAGGGTCACACCCCACCGCAGCCTCAACAGCTCTCAGGGCGCGATCTCTGAGGCACATCTGATTTCCGAAACCGATGCCGACCTTTTGGACGGCTTAAGGCATCAGGGCGTCACGGCTGTAAAGCGCATATCCATACGCCGCGATGACAAACAGATAGCAATTAAACAAATTATCCTGACCTTCGATCGATCCACCATTCCGGAATCCATAAATTCCGGTTATATACATTGTTTCTGTCCGCCCGTACATCCCGAACCCACGGCGCTGCTTCAAGTGCCAACGGTTAGGGCATGGCACAAACTCTTGCCGTGGCCGACTTACCTGCGCTAAGTGCGGCCAGCATGACCATCCTTCAGAAAACTGTGAATCCGAAACATTCACCTGTGCCAACTGTCAGGCACCCCATGCAGCGTACTCGCGAAAATGTGAAAAGTTAAGCAGGAGAAGCAAATCATTAATGTTAAGATCATGAGAACATAACCTACCCAGAGGCGCGGAAGATGTTTTCCCCCTGGGAGTACGCCGACGCAGCTCGCCGGGGGCGGAGCGGCGTCTGGTTCAGCGGTGGACCCAGTACCGAGAATCGGACTTGGTCCCGCCCCCGGCTTCCCCACCCCCCCCCCCCCCCCCCCCCTCGGGTTGTCTCGGGCAGCCCAACCCGCCTCGCACCGCTCGCTGAGCCAGCAGCGGCTGTGTGTGGCAACAAACAGCCACCGTCGAGACCGATGCCCCTCTGGCTCCTGCTTCCCCCCCTCCCTCCTTCCACTGGAGCATGCGGAGGAGATGGACACCGGGGGTCGCCGCATTCCGCTCCCACCTCTGCCGCACCGCCCGTGTCACTCGTGGTGCTCCCGACGCATTCGGCGGTAGCGGCTCAGAAAACGAAAGGCACCAGAATGGGTACCAAGTCCAAGGGGCCTGGTCCATCAGGCACCCCTAGGACATCCGAGGATGAGATGGACGTGGGACCGTTCCTGTTTGCGTCGCAGTGGAAGGAACGGGTCCCTGTATCCAAACCTATAGAGAGGCCGAAAAAGCCCCCTCCGAGAGTCTACGCCCCGAAAGACGATACATAAACAACACACTCCAGTAGCTCCGAACACTTCATAATGGGAAGAGAAAACATAATCCAATAGCACTGCAGAGGCCTTCTTAAAAATCTTGGCGATTTATACGAAATACTGCATGCTAATCAGCCAAGTGTAATGTGTGTTCAGGAAACGCATTTGAATTCCAAGCACACAAATTTCTTGAATAGTTTACATGGTATTCAGAAAGGACAGGGATGGCTGCACACACTCTTCAGGCGTTGTGGCAATACTCTCCAGGAAATCCTTAGCATGCCACCCTGATACTTTGAACACTTTTCCTTGAGGCTGTACGAATCCGCACAACAATATTTAATAGGTTGATAGCGGTATGCTCCATATACATTCCTTTCGATTTTGCACTTTCCAGCTCTGACTTCTAGTCGCTGGTTTACCAGCTGCCCGAACCATAAATCATCACAGGCGACCTTAATGCACACAATTCTCTTTGGGGCTCTTCTCGCATGGATGCCCGAGGTTGCCTGATAGAGAAGTTTTAACATCCTCGGGAGCATACCTTTTCCACAAGAAACAACCCTACATACCATAACTTAGGACACAATACATACTCAAATCTTGACTTGGCTATTGGTTATGCAATTCTCTTTCCATGTCTTGAGTGGGGTGTGGGCACGGACCCAATATGGTAGCTGACCACTACCCCACCTAACTAACATATATAGAAAAGGTCCATGCAGTCCATCTTCCCAGAACACGTTCAGTGAAGCAAGAGCTAACTGGAATACATTTACCGAGACATCCTAACTACACTACACAACCATAGGACACCTACACGTTGAAGAAGCTTCCGAACTACTCACGGCGCACATCCTCGACGTCGCCGAAAAGTCCATTGCCAACGCCTCTGGGCCCCGCGCAACATAGGAGGCCATGGTGGAATGAGGACTGTAGACGGGCGCGAAGGCCCTGAAGAAGGCATGGGGTATCCTCGTCGGTACCCCACGTCGGGTAACCTTTTGTTGTTCAACGGGCCAAGGCGTTAGGAAAACGTGCGGGCCGTGAGGCCAAACGAAATAGTTGGCGTTTCCGTCATAACATCAATAAACTCCTACACAGACACACGAAAAGTATGGACACAATACGCAAACTCAAGAGAGAACAAACACAAAGCCTGCCTCTGGTCAGCACAACAGGGGACACACTCGAAGACCAGGCTGAACACCCTCGCACAACACTTCCAACACGTGTCCAGCTCAGCACACTACACAACAGTTTCATGAAACACAAAAATGTCGTGCGAAAGAAGTCCCTGCGTGATAGCAACAAGTCGCACACTTCCTACAATTCTCCATTTTAAATTCATGAGCTGAAGGCTACTCTCACCACATGTAAACCTTCAGCTCCAGGTGCAGATAAGATTACATATACCATGATACAACACATACACCCAGACACTATTGAAACACTCCTACACCTATACAATAAATATGGCTTTCGGGGCACATTCCACGCTCTTGGAGGGAAGGCCATAGTAGTGGCTTTCCTAAACGGAAGGGAAGGACCCTTCCTCTCCTGCCCGTTCTCGTCCCATTGCCTTGACAAGCTGCCTGTGTAAGCTCTTCGAAGATGATAAACAGGAGACTCGTGTACTTCTTAGAGTACAATGGTCTTCTCGAGAGCTGCCAGGCAGGCTTCAGGGCGGGGCGATCTACCACGATCAACTCGTTGCAATAGAGTCATTTATCAAAGATTCTTTCCTTCAGAATCAGTACTGTATTACAGTATTCTTTGTTCTGGAAAAGCGTATGATACTGCTTGGCGGTATGGTATCCTCAGCGATTGGAAGCCCTTGGCATGTCGGGTAACATGATGAACGCGCTTGCCAGTTACATGTCCCTGATCCCTCCGAATGCCTGGACCCTCAGAACATCCCTCAGAAAACATCCCTCAGAATGCTGGACCCTGTGCTTCATCTAGGGCTCCGCTTGGTGTGTGGTGCGTTCCGGACTAGTCTAGTTGAAAGCCTGCATGTAGAGTGCACAAAATTGAGCCTAGATCGTCACCGAGTATACACGGACCTGCTTTATGCTTTTAAAATCTCATCAATGCCTCAACCATCCTTTTACGTCAGTTTTTATGATATATTCATATCTCAAATCATTTCTAATCGTCCATCAATCTCAGCTCCCTCCCTTTCAGAGTAAGAGAAGAAGCGTCACAACTTGATGTCATGTTTTCAAACACCATCAAAACCTCCGTTACTGAATTTTCTAGTACCGTGGCAGCTTCGCCCGATATCCTGTGATGTATCTTTCACAAGTGTCGACAAAACAGACTGCCTAGAAGCGCGATCGTGCAACATTTCTTGCCTCTGGAGCACAAATATAGTGTGCTGAGTTTTACACGGACGCTTCAAAAACTGCCACAACTGTTTCCTGTGCTGCGCATGGTGGCACCTTTAAAGGGACACTGAAGTGAACTTGTCAATGGTCCCGTTTTTGCTAGCACTGCGTAAAATAGCTCAAATTAACACACTTTTCATCGTTTATCTGGTTGCTCAGTCGGAATTACTTCATAAAGTCCGCAAAAAAAAAACTACCATGCGCGATCTGCGCCGACCGCACCAACCTAAAGGCTGTGACGTCGGGAGATCTAGTGCACCGTGATGGACGATGTCCAAGATTAGCATTCAACAAGTTTGTTTCGATTCTGTAAAACACCATGCTTGACATCCGACGTTAACGTTAGACGGGCATTCTCGACATCTCAATAATCGTCACACCGTGCTTCTGCCATGTTGCAAGCATGATAAGCTCCAAGGACGGCTTGGAATACTATCAATAACTACCGAGGCCAACGCAGTGGATGTGAACGCCGTCCGCGTCACCGCAGACGCTCAAAGCCAGGCGCTTTTCCCTCTATTTCGAGCTTGCTCTACTCATGCCTGTATCGTAAAACCCTGTTCGCATCAGGCCAGGGGTCTGCTGACTCTTGGCCTGTGCCCACTGCCCGCAAGCAGTCGGTGCTTATGGCAACAGCACGCCAATGAGAACTCTCTAGCGCGTCAGTGTCAACCTTCGTGCGTTCTTCGAACTCGCTCGTTGAGCAGTGAACGTCATTGCCCAAAAATGGCAGTCTCAGTGTAGTAAACATAGGCCGAAAACGGGAAAAAAATCACTTACAAAAAAAAGAAGGTGCCCTCGGAGATTCGAACTTGCGACTTTAAAAATCACATGCCTAGCGCTTTTTTTTTCTTTATTGCCTGTTCGAACACCGTAACAAAACTTCGTGTATGATAGGTTAAAAACCGCCGACCATGCTTTGGCTGTAGGAAACATTTAAAATAAATATCAAAAGTACACAAATCTTCCAAAAGTGGTAACTATTCAAGCTCTATACCCCTGGGCTGTAGCAAATCGTACATCGAATTCATTCTCTGTGCGAAATAATTGGTGATGACGTGGAAATACTTGCTAATGCTAGCGCTCCAGACCATCGGCCACTGACGAGCGCTGCCATTATTAGAAATACAAGGTTTATAACGTATAACCAGTTTCCACTTTTATTTAGTTTTAGAATTTTAAGCAGCTTAGGTAAATATTTGTTGTATAGCGCTCTTGCAGTAAGCGTCCCCCAAAATTCCACGATATCTCACGTCTAGCAATTGCTTTTCTTAGACGGGAAAGCGTACGAAGATATGTGGTCGTGCTGCTGACGGCTGTGCTTGTTCACCCAGAGCAAAAAAGTGCTTCCTGCTCCCTAGTTTTACGCTGTAAGGTAAACGTTTCATTTGATGTTATTTCCTTAGTACTTATATTGACTTCTCTGGCTCTTCTCCCGCCTTCAAGTGGCCTTAGATCTTCCTACTAGCGTACCAGTCAGCGAAGCGTCGCATGTGCGCAAATGTGCAGCGCTTGTGTGGAGCGACCTTGACTTGGAGCTAGATACACTGTACAAACTAAACAATTAACGAAAGGCACATTCTTCCTTTAAGAAACGTGTCGTGACTTAGTTTCAACTGAGCGAACGAACTGCGACGACCCGTCGGCGGCCGGCGGACTAAACGCTGGGCCGACTGACTCTCCCGGAAGGTCGGCGAGCCGTGCAGTAGCGCAGTCAAGCCAAGTCATTTCCTCCTGATGTTACACGAAAACGCCACAGAAAATGGGCGAGGATGCATATAGAGGAGGAGAAAATTTTCGAATTGACTTTTCTACTAAATAAATTCGCGTAAACACGCTCAGAGTGGTCGAAACATCGCCTATGGACTCCGGACTACAATTTGCGCTAGTAACCCCACGATGTTTACAAATGTCTTCACTGTCCCTTTAATGTCTGTAAAACTATGAATAGAAATACAATTATTTTTACGGCAGAAGCCTATGGCGTACTTCTTGTAGCTAAACATATTGTTCTAAATCGAATTCCCAAATCTGTAATTTATACTGATTCTTTAAGTGTTGTGTGTACATTACCATCAGAGAAGTATAAAAACCATGTGGTCAATGTTGTCATTAATACTATTATGTCTGTATAGCGTTAAACCTTGAAGTGACTCGTGGACTTGGGTTGCCAGATAGTACTCTGGGATTGTAGGTAATGAGACCGCAGACTGAATTGCTGCCGCTGCTGAACTTACAACTACAAACAATTCCTTACACTGACCTTAAGTCAACATCAGACAACACCTTCGCACAACATGGCAAGCACACTGGATATGAACAGAGAAACAACAAACTACACGTTATAAAGCCACTCTTGGGCGCATACACCACTGGACACACACAACAGACACAATGAAGTTACCCGGCTCGATTACGGATAGGCCACACGCACGCAACACACTCCCTACCCTACTCACGGGAACCTTCAAGACTCCTGTGTAGCAGGTGTGGAGACGGCCTATCCATGACCCATGTGCTACTTCATGCAAAGCACTCACACAACACGACACACTTCCCCAAACTAGTACAGACAACACACCCGTTTCCCCCTTCATATTTTTTAGGAGACGAGCCCATTTTTTCATCAAGCGCGTTTTAAGTTCTTACGGATGTCAATTTTTGTACACCTCATCTCTTATCACTGCATCATGACAACCCTGGCCCTTTACACCAGTCATCTTCATTCTGCTTGTGTTTTTAGTTCGTTTATTTTTCCTGAAATGCTTCACTTTTACTTTCATGTCACTCAAATGAGCTAACCGTCCCTTTGGTGCTCCTTTGCCCTCAGTCGGCCTTGCGCCATAAAAATACAAACACATCATCATCATCAAGCTGACCATCACTTGATTGCGGTATAGAACAAATCAACGGGAAAGTCCTACAAAAAGTGCCATCGCAGATGAGTGACGCAGCCTTAAGTATTACTGCGAATCAGTTATACCTCTAACCGTCCAAGGAAATTTTCGTGCCCCGCGTCAGCAGAAAGGTCGCAGTCGTCTACTGTCTATACAACGAACATCGCAATCTACTACTGGCTACTGGCTACACCCGGGCTACACAATTAACTTAGTGGCACCATCAGGGATCGAGCCTGGGCCCGAATAGGACAAACGGAAGGCAAGAGCCCGTCGTCACAGCGACTAGGCTACGACCACACGTGGACACGGGAAGACAGACGGCGGTTTTTGAATTCAGCGTCTGGGGAGGGGGACTGCGCTTTTTGGAGGCCGGACACACTAAACTACGAGGTGAAGTGGAGGCAGTAGGAAAGGTGACGCATTGCCCCGTGGCCCAGCCCTCCTCCTCACCCTTCGAAAGATGCACCTCTACGTTTTCTTTTGGCCGGACGCTGCTGCGTTCGGGACACCGCTTCCGCGAATCCCCAGGTGGAGAATAGAGATTCCGCGAATCTCTATCATGGTGCAAAGCCAACTAAGAGCGAAGAGCGCCGAACAGTCACTATTGATTAATAGTTACTATTTACTATTGGATAGTTGCTATTTACGATTTGCAACTGTCCAATATAGTTAATATTGGAAAGTTTAAGTGGAAGTGAAATGGCAATAAAATACTTCTGCTTTGACAGCTGCTGGAAGTCAGATCAACTGTTTGGCTTCTGGCCTCTGCTTGGGGACTTGTAGAGAATCTCCCATGTATACAAGATCAGTACACTACTCACCTCGAATGACCCCACATAAATACACCGTGTCTGACTTACAGCTGGTTGTAACAGTGTAACCGTACTGTGTGAGATAGAGAGGGAGAGAGAATAGCTTTATTGTCGAGTGGGCAGAGAGGAGAGAGAGAGAGAGAGAGAGAGAGAGAGAGAGAGAGAGAGAGAGAGAGAGAAAGACTTTATTCAATGCCAGCAGAGGGGAGGTCCGGGCTACACAGAGCCGCTCCCTCCCCCCGACGCGTTTACGTCGCCCTCGGGACTAGGCCCCGCCGGCGTCGGCGAGAGCGGCGCACGAAAGGTACTCGGGAACTCGTCCCTTTCCCCCTGTCGGCGCCTCTCTCCGCCTCTGCCTGGCGAGAGCAGCCTCGAGCTGCTGGACGACGAAGGTTTGTGATGTCAGGTCCGGTGAGTTCGCGGCACTGACGATGGTGTCCGGCAACCGGCCGTAGAGGTCCGCTGCTTCTACAGGATGCACTGCACAGTCCCACAGGATGTGGGCCACAAGTTGCGCGTTCACGCTCACATACACTGCACACATCACTGACGTAGACGTCCGGGCACACGTGGCGTGCGAAGTGCCGGCGTGATTACCGATAGTGTCTGTAACTGGGCCGTAACAGCCTGCCTGCGTACGCGTGGAGTCCCGGGTGGGGCGGTGGCGCTGTGCGGCGGCCGAGCCGGTACCACTCCAGCACCTCCCCGTACGTGAGGAGGGGCTCCGGGTACCCACCCGTCGTCGTCGACACCCTGGTGGGGAAGGGGGGACACGGAGGGAGAGAATGATCGAAAGATTTCGCGGTTCAAGGTTCAATCACTTGAATTGGTGTATATAATGTTGATGTTTATGGTTCCATGAAGCTGTTGCGGTAACCTGGACCGGCTCCTGTCATAACCATTCTTGCTCACCTGTCTCTTCACGAACCCACGAATTCATTGATTGATTGATTGATTGATTGATTGATTGATTGATTGATTGATTGATTGATTGATTGATTGATTGATTGTGGGTTTAACACACCGACACTTCACAGGCGATGAGGCGCGCCTTAGTGGAAGGCTCCGGGTGAATTTTGACCACCTGGGGATCTTTAAAAACCTACGAACTTCTACATGAACCCTGCTATGACAAAATTTCTGAGTACCTGCAGCAAATTCTTAGTTCCTGTGGCAATTTTATGCAAGCATTAGAAGTGTGTTTCTTGTATTTTCAGCACATGTCCAGTGTTTTCTCTCCTTCCCCTGTGTATGTTCCAAGCGTCGTTGTTTTGCAACGTGCATATCACCCACTGACCATCCTTTTAACAAAGCCAGTTGATCTGTTATTTTTCGTTGACTTGCGTTGCAGCAGCTTTAAGCCGCTGACTTTGCAAGTGAGCAAGCTTTCCAACCCTGTTTTATTGTCTGGAATCCCGAGGAATTACTGCATGGTTAGTTTTTTGTCATTGCACAAAGACAAATTTAGAGCAAAAAAATGGGATTAAAAAACTGTTCATTTGCGCTAGCAAAACCCAGTGGATCTCAGTTAATCATAAATCAGTTCTGTGGATGCACCATTGGAAATAGGGAATGCATTAGCTACTTTTAATTTTTTTTCCCATTCACTGAACATGTACTCCCTGGCTAGAACATTCAAAATTAGCCTTCTGAAATAAAGAGATGCCACCCAATTTTCTTTTAATTTCTTTTTATCGGCTTCAATAAACGTTTCTACACCAACCCTTGTTGTGGATTTGTGTTGTAAAGCGGTGCTTCAACCTGTGGGATGGCAGCTACTGCTGAGCAGTGGCAGCAGCGGAGTGGCGAAGATTCCGAGGGTACTGCGGAGTTAATGTCAGTGCTGGCCACGATGAGTGTTCGAACTACATCCATGGTCACCAATCTCGCAGTAGAGACAGAGGGCTAAACGTAGCGCCAAGAAGTGGTGCGAGTCGAATCAACTGGTAGTAGAGTAGGCGAAAGGAGACAGAAAAGAGATAGGGTCATGCAGAGGGACATGTGACGTATAGCGAAGAACGAGCTTGAGGGTGGCTACTAAGTCTCAGGGACGCCAGTATCGTCAAGATAGCCAAATAACGCATCTAGGACTGTCCGCTGAGATGATGTAGAATGCCATGGTCCATGTAGCAGGCTCAGCGTAATTGGTCCAGAGGGAAGACAGGTTATCTTCTGTTGTGACCGACTCCTTGCGTCGGTGTAAGTGGAGCTCTCTAGGAGCTAGGCATGATCGACGGTTTCTCGGGCACCCCAGTTGTCGCAATATGGGCCTGGACTTTGGCCTATGCGATGTAAGTAGGCATTAGTGAACGCCGCAATGAGTTGCAGTAGTCTATTAAATAGCGTTTCCCGCCGGCGAGGTAGTCGTTCTGGCAGCCTCAGTCCTATCCCTGGGTCAATTGAGTATAGAAAATCATGATGATGTTCCGGAAGGGACCATAAGCGGTTTCTTTCTTCTAGAGCTTGTGGTTTGGTCATAGTTGAGGCATCATTTTTGTAAAGAAATTCTTTCTTTAGTTTTTTATTTCTAGGCCCTTGCGTGCAGCCTCATCTGCTCTCTGATTTCCGAGTACACCACAATGTCTAGGGAGTCACTAAAGGGTTACGCGATGGCCAGCAGCGTACGCCAGATGGTGAAGGTATTTTACTTCGCGCTGGATGGTGCTGTGGAAGCTGAAGCAGCTAGCACGTCGCAGGCTTCGTAGGGCGGCTTTCGAATCTGTGAAAATGGTGCATTGTGTCGGTGGCTGACGAAGTATGTTCCGGATGGCTTCTTTGATTCCATAAAGCTCAGCTAGCGTGGACGAAGTCACCCGCTCAAGCCGGTATGACAGGGATTTGTTAGCTGACGGAATAAAAAATCTTGAAGAACTGCGCCCAGATGTTGCCGATCTATCTATAAAAATATGGGTCGTTGCTGAGTTAAATTTGTGTATATGCGCATGTGTAACCTGAAAACGGACATTTTGGGGTAGGCACTTTTTTTAATCAATTCCAGGTGGATAATGTTTTATGGTAACCTGTGACCGAGACCATAGCGTGAAATTCAGTGGCATGGTCTGAGGTGCTCGCACGGCAACGCTTGCTACTGGCACATAATTGCGGAAGACTTGAACGAATGAAGTATATATATATATATATATATATATACTGTGAAGTGGGCGTGTACTGTGGACACTACATTCATACCATTTTCCAACATATTCATTTGTCACCTTTAGGGGTTTTGTCCGTGTGCACGGGCGCAGTCCTCCGCCTATTAACCTGTGACTGGGGGATTTGGCCTTTGATGCACGGCTGTCGCCGTTAGCTAGCACCGATAGTGGGACGAAGTCTCGAATCGACAACAACATACTGCTGGCTAATATAAAGATATTACACAAGGCTAAGAGAAAACACTGCCAACATGCTGTAGAGGCAGAACATCAACGCTCGGTGCGTCAAGAGAAACACAACTGGAAACATTTCGAATTTTCACACAATTCACAATACTACGTAATGCAACAGGAATAACCGCACAACGTTCACAACCAAACTGCACGCCAGAGTTTGTGCAGTTTAGAAATATATTTCTAAAGTCCTGGAAATTACCCTGCACAAGAAACGGCGACGGTCGAGGTGCTTTCTGATTCGCACATCTCAAAGCAGACGCCTGCACGAGAACCCGAATGGACTCGCCGACGAGCGCGGGTCAGTCGGTAGTCTTGCGACATTACGGCGGCGGACCACAAGAGAATGGTTCTGAAGATCCCCCTTCTGCAGACCCATTGACCGGGGTTCGACGGACCAGCCTGCGGAGGTTCGGATGCGATGAACGTTCCCTTTTTTAGCATTCTTCTTAGCAAGGAGGGGAGGGGTTCTTCATTAACCTCCTCCCCCCCCCCCCTTCCCAAAACCAATCTCTGGGCCGCTACTGACTACGGCGCGATTCAAAGCCCACGTCTGTAAACTGCCACCTCTCGTCCGCCTCGCTGTCTTCCTGATCTTTCATTTGTGCTTGTTTGCATTCACGCTGCGCATCCGAGTTGTTTGCAAAACATCGAGGAGTGCAACTGCTTGCAGTTAGTGCCAACGAATACCACAAGTGATGAATTAAGTTGCGGTAAATACACGCTGATCGTCTAATTCCGTTGCCATTGCGGATTGCATGACCTCGCGACTACAGTCTCGGGGTAGGACAGCAAAGAGGGAAACAAACACGCATTAAAAGGGTTGAATCGTAATGAACGCTACGCTACGCTACGCTACGCTACGCTACGCTACGCTCAGCTACGCTAGGTACAACCACGGTCCCTCTACCTGCACGGCGGTGAGGGGAGGTAAAAGTGGCCGGGGTAATCACTCCTAACGTATGCGAAAATGCAACGTGCAAGTGAAACTGAAACTACTTGAAACTCTCGTAACGACGCTAGCGCCATAATAACGCCTAGCGTTGGTTGCCATAGCAACCATAATGGCGGACGCCACGAAGTTGCGGGTGAGTGTACGAGCAACCGTAGAGTAACGGAATTACAGTTGCCTTTTGGTTTTTGCCGTCTTATGAACATAAGAATATAGTGTAGTGAACTCTGTGGTGACACGAGAGTGTGTTGTTGTTGAATCTTACTTCGATTATTCATTCCTTCTCGTGGAACTCGCATGGCCTGCATCACGAAGGGCCTGTAGAGATATCTTCGCGGTATGCGGTCTGCCGCCGCTTTAAAGCGTGGATATTTGAATGAAACCTGTGTCCCGCAGAAAGAAAGAATCTCATTTTGATTCCTCACCAAATTTTCACTTCGCGATTGGTTGCGTGATGGCAGCCGATTTTTTCGCTGAACACGGTCATCCTTCCGTTTTGGGGTCGACTACCGTAATGACGGCAAACGCAGTGCATAAACCAGTAACGCTGCGGTCAGGAAAGAAAGCTGGTTGAATCGGTGTGACAAATGCAGCGGTGATGTAAAACCAGCGGAAACAGATCGCATAAACGTTTGGTCCAGCCTTTTAAATGGTGTGCCGGGTGCAGCGGCTGTGTTAACTAAATTCTGGACTCTCGTGTTGTACGGCAAGTCGATTCCCAGTGTTGGCGCGCATACCGTCTCCGAGAGCGAAAAATTTGAAAGCTTTGTATTCTGCCTCTCCATACCGGCTGCCACGCTGGCTGCTTTTGTGTGTGTGATTGTATCGTCACTGCTGTGCTCTGTCGGGAATCGTAGAGGTTTGAGAGGAGTACCTCATGGAGAAGAGAAGACTTTATTGCGATCCTAAAAAGCATCGCAGTCTCACTGCTTGCTGAAGACGACCTGGGCCGGAGCGCGTTTTGTTTGTCTTCCATTAAGCCCGTGCTGTAATTGCGAAGGGCGCGCATACGTTTATCGTTCATTTGTTTGCTTTTTAATTGAATTAGTTGTAAGAAAAGAATAAAAAAAGCTCTCCTTTGATGTGCCACTGGAAGAATTGCGGCTGAAAACGAAACTGCTTCGTGATCAGCAAATGCTTGAACGAAATTCGCTACCAAAACTAGTTAGCGCTACGAAGCACGGGCCAATCGTAGTTCAGAAAGTCAAAGTTGTAACTACAGCGGGCTGTGTTGCAGAATCACGTGATCGAAACTTTGCTGTCGCCTTCGCTTCGAGATCTTTGACTCCAGCAGAAGCCCGACTACAGCCAGACAGAGAAGGAGACACTGGCGATAACATGGGCTATAACGCTGTTCGACCAGTACCTGCGTGGTCTCTTCTTCATGGTGGAGTCTGACCATCAACCCTTGTAGCTCTTCTCGGACATAAAGACCTCGATCAGCTGCCACCAAGGATTCAGCGCAGGCGCATTAAGTTGATGCGATACTAATTTCAAAAAGTATGTGTCGGGGAAGTTGCTGGCAACTGCAGACACGCTGTCCAGAGCTCCCTGCGATACCACTCTTCCCAAATTAGTAAATGCTGTTGAACTCTTTATTGGGGTTGTCTACAAAGGATTCTCAGCTCCAGTAGCAAGCCGCCTTGAAGAGATTCGACAAGCCCAGCTCCACGACGAGGAATGCCTCGCAGTCAGCGGTTTCGTAGAAAATGGCTGGCCAGACAAGAGCAAGATTCCAGTTCACCTCATGCCATTTTGGAGGGAAAGGGCAAGATTGAGCACTTTCAAGGGAATTATATTCTCGTACCGCCGCCTAGTTATCCCTCGGGCGTTGCGAGCCAATTTGCTAGCCCTCCTTCATGACGGACATCAAGGACTTCGCCAGTGCAAGAAACGAGCAAGAGAAAGTGTCTGGTGGCCTGGGTGTAACATGCACATTGAACATATGGTTACAAGCTGCGAACAGTGCGCAGCCGACAGAGTGGTGAACCCCAAACCACTCATGCCTACAGCGACACCGGATTGTCCGTGGCAACATCTTGCGATCGACCTATTCCACTGCAAAGGCCGTGAGCACGTTGTCGTTGTAGAATACTACTCGTGGTTTCCCGAAGTAGTGTCCCTCACTTCCACGACTAGCGTAGCAGTGATAAACGCGGTCAAGAGTTGCTTCGCGGACGGAAAATGGACCCCAATTTTTATCAAACGAGTTTGCCAAGTTTGCTCAAACGTACGGTTTTCGCCATGAAACCAGCAGCCCGCGGTACCTGCAAAGCAATGGGGAAGCGGAACGCATGGTACGGACGGTAAAGAATCTTCTGGAAAAAAGCGATGACCCGTACCTTGCACTCCTGTCCTATCGTGGTACATTGGGACCATCCGGATTTTCCCCAGCCCAGCTTCTGATGGGACGCAATCTTCAGACATGACTTCCGAGTCTTCCAGAACGCCTGAGTCCACATACCCCAAGTCATTGGGAGTTCAAGGATAGGGATGCTGCCTATAAAGCCCAACAAGCCAAGGCGTTGAACTCTCGACACCGAGCTAGTCCATTGCCGCCGTTAACAGCAGGTGAAAACTGCCCGGCGGCACTTCTCAGCCCAGCTGAAAAACCTCGCTCATTCGTGGTCGAAACACCAAGGGGCATGGCGCAAAAAAACCGCTGCCACTTGGTACGGTTTAAGCCCAACGCGACGCAGGACTTGGTGTCACACGAGGGAGAAGAGTGGACGGGACACTAAGAGGAAGAGAGTACGGGAAGATCGCCAACTTCGCCAACTTCTGGGACAGTTTCTGTTCCTGATTCGGCGCGGTCTCCAGGCAGCTACCGCATGAGATCTGGCCGAGTGGTCCGGCCCCCCCACAAAGACTGAACTTATGGTGTTCCGAGCGTACACCTTTGTTATAGTCTAAGAGGGGAGATGTAGGCGCCGCTGGCCACTTGGACACGTGTGAGTGAGAGCGCCTGATGTGAAGTGCGTGCTCCGAGGCTGTCTGGAATAAGGAGTTCCATTCTTGCTGCTTAAAACAGGTCGGTCGTCTCTCTCGTGGCCTCCGAACGGAAAATCGCTACCACAACTCGTTTAGCGCTACGAAGCATGGACCAATTGTAGTTCAGAAAGGCAAAGTTGTTACTACACCTGGCTGTGTTGCAGAATCATGTGATCGAAACTTTGCTTTCTGCAAGGGTTTTAGGCAGCTTGAGAAAGCTCTGCTTCGGCTCTAGGACGCTTTGGGACCAGATTAAGACCTAACTGAGCCCAAAGCCTGTAATATATATCGATCAATGCCTTAGGATGTATGAAAACTTTATTTCCTTTTTTATTTTCTTTCAGGTTCTTTGTCTGCATGGTTATCGGTGAGTCAGTGTTTCCAAAAAGATTTTCTCCTCTGCCTGTTAAAACAATGGTTTGCTTTGGGCAACCTGCGTAGTTAACTTCACAGCAGCCGTACCAGTTGCGGAATTCATAGCTTCGGTGCAGTCACGCTAATAAGGTGTAAGCAATAAATGGTCCTATCAAGAGAAACTAACGTCGGTGTCCATAACAGAAAAACGGCCTTCTTCGGAGCATTCCATAGCACGAAGAATTTCGCACTGCAAGCTTAAACTCGGCTAGTAGCGAGAGAAAGTTGTCCACACCAGCACACCGCAGGTTAAGGCATAAACAAGGAGCGAAATTTACCATCACCAACTCTCTCATACATGGCGTGAGAAACGCAACACGTAGGAGACAGGTGGACGCCATTAGAAAGCATTCATTTGGATAACAACGCAGAGCGTCTCAAGCGGAAAGATTACAAATCCCTTCGACAATGCGAGGCAGATTCAAGGCACCTCAGGCGTTCAAGTGGATGCTCATGCATTCACCTTCACGACCCATAAGAAGTTCGATTTTGATTGATTGATTGTGGGGTTTAACGCGCCGACGCAACACAGGTGATAAGTCGTGCCATCGTGGAGGGCTGCGGTTTAATTTTCACCACCTGGGGATCTTTAATGTGCGCTGAAATCTCGAACACGCGGGCGTTTTTGCTTTTCGCCTCCATAACAAGTTCCCAGGTGTCACCAGGCCTTGCCAGTTTTTGGTGATTGGTTGGAATTTGCTTGTCAGTAGCTTTGTTCACTTTTGGGTAAATGTATCGGGTTGGTGCAGTGAAGTTAGCTTCTCCACACTAATGATAATTAGCAAAAAAAAAAGGGAGAGGCATTCCTTTAGTGCATTCCTCACTACCTAAGTGTTTCTTTTCTTTGAGAGCCTTATCTCAAACATTCTACATTTCTTGCTTCTGCTAAGCCATCATGAAGTTTCAGCCTTAGTGAAAATTTTGCTAAGCCATAGTGAAGAGTCATTTTGAGTGGGGTGTTGCTGACATTGTCGCAGAGCTGACGATTGGAAACCGCGATTTCTCTCGCGCAGGCAAGATGCCGCCGCCTTCAAGTCGAAACTGGGAGGCTTTCGAAAGGCCACCAAGGCACTGCTGGATTTGGGTGAGCGGTGTGGCTATTTACTTACTGTGCATCTCTCATAGCTCTAGTAGCCAGCATGAGTTTGTCAAAGGCTAAGCGATCTGCTCAAATAGTAGTACTGAACTACAGACTTACTATGATCGCAGGCGTAACCGAGTGAATGATGAAGCCAGTTGATGAAGGTGGTCACATCATCTGTGACGTCTGATGTGTTTCTAGTCTGCCATATCTGGCTGGGGAGCCTGTGTAAAGTATTCTGAGATACGTCAGAAAGTTGGTAGCTGGTAGTGTTACTTGTAGAGCTGAGCTACTGAGTAAAGCCATGTCATGGCCATGGGTGCCGTTCGGAGTTTTGGTCAACGCCAGGGGTGGCGGCGGCAAAAACGTGTTTTCTTTTCTGTTTCTTTTTTGGAAGGGGGAAAGGGGAGTGATAATGTTCTCTTGTTCATTAAGCATGTCTTAATTGAACAAGTAGTGTCACATAATGGCACAAAATAAAATGAAAAAAACATAATGTGCAGTAATGTTTTTAGGGACATGATTTCATGCATTCACATTAGGAAGACTGCTTGTTGGAATGTTACGGTGCAACACCAGTGATCTACATTACTAGTACACCAAGCATTTCTGCCTTCTTGCTCAGGGACCCAACAGGGGATTTTGGGAGTTGATTTTGGGGGCAGCATGGGAGGTGGCAACATCTTCTTTCTCTTTTCTATTTTTTTTTTCTTTTGCTGGAAATCAACATCTGCCTGCATGTTGCATGCGTGTGTCCTTAATTGTAACCAAAGCAAATCACCCAACTGCAAAATTTCTGAAGCTGTTAAAGGCCAACTGCACTCAAAATTTCGACCTCTTGAAAACCCTATTTTCGTATAGTCTGCTTGAAAAGAAGGCAACACGCAAAATACAACAGCTGAAATACGCGCGTGGACGCTGCAAGCGGCCAGCAAAAATCCGCGATTTTGAAACCGAAACCGAGGAGAGCGCGGCCATTGTAGTGACGTTGCAGCCGTCCAGCGAGCAGCCGAACGGTCACCAGCTCGGGGGAATGTCTGCGCGCAAGCTCTACGCGCATGGGCAGCACATGGGTGAAGCGCGCGCAGCAGAGCTCGACCGGTTCTCCAGCTGCGTGGCTGGCCAGAGGAAGAAGCCCCGTCGGCTGGAACGTCACAGGCGCGTCATGGCTGTTTACGCGATCCGCCGGTAGGTGCAGCGTGGTCTGCGGCGGAGCTTTTTTACACGCTTCTGACTGATTAACGAGGCGTGTTACGGAGCTACCACTTGTGTCTCAGCTGATTTGAGGGTACTTACTACGCATTAAAAATAAATTTGGTCCACGTGAAATTTGAGTGCAGTTGGCCTTTAACTCTGATTGGCTGGTCATATTAAAGAGCCATCCTGTTGAACACTTTTCTTTTTCTTTCTGTGGGAGTGATGAAATTGGGTTCAGCAGATGCCAGGTAGCTGTAGCTGCTGATGTGTTTTAATTAGGTGTGAGTGCATTTTCAATTCGGTTAGAGAACAAAAATGTAATGGCACGTGGCTGCCCAGAGGTCAGCCTGACCAGGGAGTGCTTCAAACAGGCAGGCAAGTGAAGAAAGTGTGTCAACACTGCTCGGTAAGAGACACTGGGTCCAATTTGTAGCAATATTAAAGTGACACTAAAGTGTAATACCTGTGCTACACGTACACGAAAAATGACATTAAAGGAGCCATGAAGACAAAATACAAGTTGGGTTTATTAGAAAGACTGCTTAGTCCCGATAACAATGATACCAGCATCATTGCAATCTTCGAACAAATAGCGGAGATATAAAAGAAAACGTGTGAAGCAGTCGCGACCCCCTAGCCAATTTCCCGCAACTTTTCTATGACGTCACGGAACCTTGTTTGTGCGATTGGCGGCCGTCTAACTTACCTTTCGCGACGAAACATGACTGTACGTCGGTAATGGGGCCTCTAGTTCCATTTGACCGCATCACTTGAATGCTAGTGTGTAGTTAATGCACTGAAAATTATGTTTTATTGTTGGCCCGTATGACGTCATTCTTGCTCATAACACGTTACTGTGGCGCAAAATTTTAAGTTTTTAAATACTTCTTGCTTTTTCCTTCTCGTTAAAAAAACATCTTTTGTGGCTGTAATGGAGCTGAGTGAGATATGGAATCCTAGTTCTTTCAAATTAAACGAAGTTGTATTTTCTCTTCATGGCTCCTTTAAGAAACAGAATGACAATATTTGGGCGGTCCGTGCTGCACGAAAACACGCAAAGGCGTTAAAAGTGTTAGGCATGGTGGTGATAATGATCAAGAAGAGAAATGCACTCATATTTTAGAAGTCTCTAGTCAAGAAAGACTTTTTAGAGGGGTTAAAAATGTTTCTGTGAAAGAAAGCAAGTGTTTTCTAAACAAATTGTGTGAGGTGTTTCTAAAAGTGGCTGCAGCAGCTGCCGTCGCCAGCCAGCGGTAGCCAAATCCGAAATATTTATAACAACAAGTAGCATGACGTTCTGCCTTTTGCCGCTGTTTATTGAACTTTGTCTTCTTCAGAACTTCACCACCAAGAGGGCACAAAAAAAAATCATCTTATTTTGAAGTTTAGCGACGTTTCTGCGTCAATACTGTGTTGCTGAGAGTTTCGTTGGTTTCATTTGGTGCTCACCGTGTTCGAGTAGGCAGATTTAAGGCGTCCGTGAATGCGAATGAGTTGTGTGGAACTCCTTAAACCAAAAATGACATTAGAGCGAATGGCATCAGATTTTTGCTAGTAGCAGCGACATAATGGCATTAAAACTTAAGGAATTAAGCCCTTAATGTCATTTTGCGTGTACGTGTGGCACGGGTATAAAGGCATGTTTGCCTACCGTAATTTTGCACGTATAACCCGCACCAAAAATGCAAAAGTTTCGGGGGTGAAGTAGATGTATGGATTGTATGCGAGGTATTTCCTTTGGTGCAGCTTCACCGCAATGTGTGTTGGGCCGTGATGCCCCTGTTGTGAAATAAGTGAGTATCCTTCTCTCGCGCCCCACTATCATCATCGTCAACTGTGTTCGATTAAAGGCATCATCGGGAGGGGTCTTCGCGGCTCGTCCCTTTCTCCACATATTTTGGTGCCGTGAAACCCGGGAGAAGGGACCTCCAGAGGTGAGCTACAGCGAGCGTATTCCGCTTCTGTTCGACCGCATCCTCACCTCTGGAGATCGGGAATGAAGCCGCACAGGAAGACGCCGACTCGGAGAACAGCGGGGCAGCCTTAGAAGAAGAAGACAGAACAAACCCAGCCATAACAGATATCTGCCCGACACGGCACGAGATGTCCGTGAGCAGTGACACGACCGATGCGGAGACGACGCCGTCTTCTGCCTTCTGAGCCCGGTCACCAGCTATTACAGCGGACTTGACGCTGGACCGGACCATGGAGGCCCTCCTCGAAAGGCGGCGCATCGTCCGACTAGAATCACGAACATCATCGGCCAATTTGATGACCACCTCCCAATGACACGACCCTCAATAAGTGAGTTGAAAGAGCTTCTCTTCGTAATTTGAACGAGAATCATGACGCACTAAAAATAATTAACCGGGAAGTTCAAGACACCGTGGACCTTGATGAATTAGAAGCCGAAGTTGAAGACGCATTCGAGTTCGACGCTTTAGTTTGTATGGCAAAGGCCAAGGCTGAGTTTGAAATGGTCCAAGTGCAGAGAGCCCGACAGAACCTTAATTGCTTCTTATAAAGGTCGAATTGACGCAGAACTTCACGAGCACCGACAAGACATGGAAAAAGACAGGAAGAATACCCATACTTCGGACACGGATCAGAATGCTTCAGCAGTGAATGATAAGGGGCAAGTTACGACGAAAACGAACGTACATTTTGAAGGGGTAACGCTATTGGACACCGGCCATCTCGTGTCCGATCCCGAAGAGACCAAATACGACGAGGTTATCACCCACAAGAGAGTATCAGATCGAAGGGCACTGATGCCTACCACGTTTAGACCAGCGCACGCAAACGAGATAATTAACGACTCGACCACAGACAACCTAACATCACCTGTAATACCCAAGAGCACCCCAAGTCTTGGAGAACTGAAGGACGGAGAAAACTGCAAGAGGAGAGAGCGAAAAGTGCGTTCGAGCAATTCCCTGGCCGAAGACGGGAAGAGATCTTTGTTGCGACGTCACCCACTTTGTCCTCCAGTGTTAACATGTATGTTCCAGAGGAAGAATCAGTGCAAGCGAAGCAAAGAAAAAACTGCCAGGAGAAAACGTCCGAAGACCAAGGACCTGGAAGCTGGGTTAAATCGCAATTCCCCTCCACTCCGAGAGAATCGGCGCCCCAACCGAAAGGTTGCGGAAGGGAAGCATATTCGTGGGCGCCGACCGTTTTCAGCGAAATGGCGTACAGGACGCCGCGAGCCAAGGCACAGAGCTGAATTAGCCTACAGGATTACAGCACGCATCATCTCCTGGAAAGAAAAGTTTAATTCCAATATGTCCCTCGTGCATCCGGCTGCCATCAATAAAAACGGCGTGAATCGCGAACACCAAGTAATACCTGCAACCACGACAGGGAAAAGAGGCTCAACTGGTCTCCTCACAAGACTGCATCAAGTGGCCGCAGTAGTTTGGTTCATGGCTCCTCCAACGCCAAGGCATCGGTACCATCGGTGGAAGTAGAAGGCGCAAGGTTTCGAACTCTTTTGGCCCACTCGGACATGATATTAGCGCTCCATTGACTGAACAATTTCTTGGCCACGAATCATACTCATTCATTGTCGCGCGGGGGAGGATGTTGTGAAATAAGTGAGTATCCTTCTCTCGCGCCCCACTATCATCATCGTCAATTGTGTTCGATTAAAGGCATCATCGGGAGGGGTCTTTGCGGCTCGTCCCTTTCTCCACAGCCCCTACAGCAGTAGTAGCGACTAAGCCACTGTTATCCCATTGACAGTGCTTACTCTGCACCCACAGCTCAACAATATACCAACCCCTGAAAACGTATGCGACAAGTCATCTAATTGCATAGTCAGCTAGCCAAGTTCTTTTGCATAAACAAATGTGTAATGTTGCTGGAGTAGTAGCTTTGGTCCATCGCTTTATGTATAAAATAAGCGAGCAATACGTGGGGATACATTTCTTTTTTATTCGTCAACAAGGGGGGTTGTGGGTTATATGGAGAGGCAGGTTATACGTGCAAAAATACGGTATATGGGTGGATTAGGGTGTTGTGAATACAAAGTGTGCAAACAGGTTCTATTCCCACCCCAAACACTTGCCTGTGCTAAAATTTGTGGTGTCACAATTCGCGAATGCAATGTGATGTGGGATTGGTAGAGCTTGCCTAAGTGTTTTTCTGAAACCCTGAGGTTGCTGCAGGGGCATGTAAACATGAAATAAGTGTATGCGGGAACTACTGCTCACCATGTGCTTTTTAAGGGACCACAACCTCAGCCAGCAAACATTGTGCAGTAGCACGCCTCATGACAGGTGGTAGGCTGTGTTTCAGTTTCAATTTTGTTGAAATGTTTTGCCTTGCAATACAAGCGCAGTTGAAATGTGCATGGGGATGAATGCGAACGCCCACCGTACCCACTTACGACCAGCACATAAAATTTCAACAGTCAGCAGCAAACACTCGAGGTTATTAGCTCAACTTGTGTGAAACCAGTCGGGCAATAATGGCATTTGCAATCATCCGTGTATTTTCTGCACCTTGTACTGCCAGGCAGAAGAACTTCTTAAAGGAGCACTGACACGAAAATTTTATGTTACACTTTTATTGCTTTTATCGATGCCTAATGGCCTGGCGAACCTGAAACAGCATTTCAAATACTTCAGCGCGCGATAGTTAATTACATTGAATGGCCTGAAAATCGTTTGTTTCAAATTCCCGCGCTTCCATCCCGAACGGCGCATATGACAGAATCCCGGCCTGACCTCACCGCTTTGTGCGGACGTCACCGGCGCCCGCTTGAGAGGGTGTTGCGCCGGCTCGCCGCTCGTGGGGCCGCGCGCATGAAGTGACGTCACGAGCTTTTGACGAGCGCTGCTGCGTCACTTTTTTTGGCTCTCCCTGGATGATGTCACGCTGCTGTCCATTTGCTGAGTGCCGCTCCGTGCGCTGCTCCGTCGGCACGATAAATGAGATCCAATTAAACTATGTTCTTCGCGTCGCAGGCCGCTCATATTTCATCCAGGGTATTCTGTTGAGTGAAGGAAGCGAACTGTGCAATAATAATAACGCCGAAAATTGGTGTCAGTGCTCCTTTAAGAAAGCTTAGCCGGTGCCACTAAGCCTCTCCTTTAAGGGCACAAGCCTTGTGACCAACTTTGCCTGGCTGGTGCCATACCAAGATATCATTAAGGAGGTCATTTCTTATTGGCCTGCAATCTTTGCTACGTAAGTGGAAGCCTATGTGAACAGGCTTTTGGAAGACGGTGAGAATAGAGCAAGGACGGCAGTGGGACCTCGGCTCACTCTAGGCACTTTGTGATGTCACATATAGGAAATGGCAGAGGAAGCTGCCAGCCTAAATTATTTATTCCTCGGCAAACAAGACTTCAAGCAAAAGCCGAGGGATCTATGAAAATGCGTGATCTTTCAATTACAATGACGCAGTTATTCATTCTTTAGCGCAAGTTTTACGAAGTTGGCAGGGAAATTTTTCCAAGAGCTCGTGCCTATATCTGGACTTGACTTGTAATTTAATACAAAGTCTCTCTTAACTCGTAATTTTGGGCTGCTTGAACTGCTGTAAAGCAGCCTAATATTTAATTTCCGTAGAGTTGCTGTTGCAGGAGCAGTTTTTGTCTGGTGAGAAACTGCTCAGAACTACCTAGGGCAGGAAAATGAAAGAGACCAATAGTCCACACAATAACAAAAAATTGCGCTTGTTGGCACATACTTCACAAATAGCAGTGCAAACTAAGACAGTGGCGAAGACAGGAAAGCAAATCAGTGCAGACCCTGTCGTATTTTGGACTGCTGTCTTTGGTTGATACAATGAACACTTTTGAAAAAATAATTATGATAACTTTTAACCAACCTTGTATCGTCATATGGGGCACAGTTATGAATGTGGAAGTGTTCACTGTGCTTACCGTGTGCTCTTCTTCTTTGTCGCAGTGTTTATCGATGCACCCCACCTGATTGAAAAGGATGCCCACGGTGAAGGAGATAACGAAGGTGAGTTGAGAGTAGCATGGGTTGCAGAGCTCCTCTTCCTATGACAACATTTAAAAATGGCGATAGCTTTGTTAATGCAAGTGCATCAGAAAAATTGGAAAGACTCGTACAAATCACTGTCGTGAAATTGACTTATGGCTGCTGCTTTGTGCGAGGTTCTGATCCAGATCAAACTGCCACGAAGTGGTGGGGGGTGGCACCTACTTTCGCCCCTCTCTCAGCGAGACTCGTCACTCATCAGTTTGCAAGGGAACAAGCGCCTGCTAGAAAAGGTAACGATGTAGGACACAGATATTGGTGTAGTACCCCACTGCACTTTAATGAAAAAAAAAGAAAAAAAAAAAGAAAGCTAAGGATTGGCAGCTTGCTGGGACGGGTGATTGATGAAAACCCGAAAACACGGGCTTTGTGAATGAACAGAACAAAGCGCATTGCACACCTTGGCCTTGTCACACTTGTAGCAATATGCATGTTCTGTGCAGGAACTTTGTGCCAGCGTTAACCCACTCAAGCCGCCCTGAGGCATCGGTGCTTTGTTATGAAGGCTCCACCTTTCGCGTGACTAGTAATACTGGTGGCAGTAAAAAAAACTCGCTCAAGGCACTAAATAGGAGGCAGTAGTATAAAGATCGCTTTTCTTTATCTGTTTGGGGACGATAAAAACTCTTATCGCATTGTGCTAGGGAAGCGTAGTGCAGCGTATGTCGATATTCTTCACTGTCTGCTGAGAACGGTGACAGGTCCATATGTGAAGACAGTAGCAAAACGGATTAGGAAATTCTCTTCCTTTTGCCTTTATTTTCTGGTCAGTGCATGTCGAAATTCTCATAGGGACGTTCAAACTTAATCTCGTATCTTTTGCATCAAGTGCAGTGGAATCTTGATGGTATGATTCTGGGTGATACGAATTTCTGAGAAGTCCTGGCAAAATTGCATTGTTTGTAACATGCGAAATTTCGGCTGTTACAAATGGACCTGCGCGGCCTGGCGGATGATTCGAACGAGTCAGCGAGGTGCCCGATTGCCGAGCGATTGAGCAACTGTGATGTATGGCTCTCCCCCCCTCTTTGTTGCTCTTTCTCCAGGAATGGCCAGGCTGTCGCTTTCTGCTTGCGAACATGCCCTGCGCACGCTACAGGCGCGGTGACGCCGCCGCAGAACCACCCAAATGCTGCGCGTGGTTCGGCCGCGAAGTGGTGCGGGGCGCTCGAGCAACCGCTAAAATGGTGCTCAAGACACACACGAAGTTGCTTATGTGGTAAAGAAGCTGATAATGTGGGTCAAAACAGTACTACGGGTGAAAACGGGTGATGTTGTGTAAAACATCATCCACGCTACTAGGGAAACCGCTCATAAAATATTTGCCCGGGTGGCAAGCCTAAAAATCTCCGGTGGAGCCAGCCGGCTGTATAGAGTGCTTTGAAACTGCCCCCATGAGGCGTGCGCCTCCCCATTGGCGCAAGTCGTCAGGCTCCTCCCACTGCCGCGTGCGTCGCGCATCATTTTCTGACCGAGGCAGAAGCTGCCGCGGGCATGGAATCATCGACTTGGGCGTGAAAAAAAATCACACGCACAATTCCAGCATTAATTGCGTGCGAAAACGTGCTGTGCAGTTCACGCCTTGACTGTTATTGCATGTAGTGAGCTCGGGCACCGCGAGTGAGGAGACGAAAGTCCAGAAATTGCTGCTCGGCGACATGGAGCCTAAAAAGAAGCAGAGAAACATCACGGATTTTTTCACAGGAAAGAAAAGAAATAAGCAGAAACTTTTTTTTAGTGCTCAATTTTTTGGTCTGTGTTGGTTCATACGAATTTCGGATAATACGAATATTTTTCGCAGTCCCGCGAGATTTGTATCATCAAGATTCTACTGTACTACTGGTAGATCAAGTAGTGGTCTCTTAGCTAACTCGTTTCGTGCGGATGCAACATATCAAGAGTATGAGCATTTGGAAACTTGGCGAGGTTGAGGTCTCAGTCCTACGCCAGTGACAACCAAAACGTACGTACCAAAAGCATCGGTTTCTTCTTGTCTGACCTGCGTGGGACATGCCGGCAATAATTTGTTAAATACCGTGCTTGTTTGCGCCATCACCCAACACTAATACAGGGTTCGTACAGGTCCTTGGAAACCTTGGAAACCCTTGAAAACTGAATTCTCAATTTCAAGGGCCTTGAAAGCCTTGAATTTTTTTCCTTCTCCTTGAAAACTCTTGAATTCTTTGGGCAATAAAGAAGAGGCCCAAATATGTGACCTGCTTTTTATGGGTTATCATTGTGGCCCTGCACACTCCCCATCAAAAACATGCTTTTACAATTTCAAGCCAGCTTGGGAGTACAGGCGGGCTGCTTTATGCAAAGGCTCTTATGGAATGAAGTCCCCGCTTCGGACGAGGGGGAATTAAGATAGGTCCCCTTCCCATGTTAGATGCTGCTTTCTGCATTGCTTCTTCCTGCTATTCATTTCGCAAATCTCTTGGGCCCCATCATAGCCATGCCCCACTACATTTCGAAAACGAACGGTGCTGACACCCCAGAATGACAAAAAAAATGAGCACAGATAAGCAAGACTCGGAATGTGAATGTGAGACCACGGTGCATATAGCTCCTAAGCTTTGTTGAAATATTTTATTTTGACAGGTGTGATGGCGGGCAGTGAGTGCACACCCCCCCTTGTTCATGAACAGACATTAAGGGACGACAATGGCAGGAGGTATTAATTTATGTTCCTTGCTATCCGAGACTGTGTATTAAGAGCATTTGCAGAGCTCGAAAAAGTTTGAAATGGCATGTTTTTTTTGTAAAGCTCTCTCACTATTATTGTGGGTGGCACTAAATTTGACCACTTCCAAAGGTTGGAGTTGTTCCACAGAGGTTTTTCTCAAGGCCATTTTTCGAAACGTAAAAAAGCAAATGTTTTGCGTGTGTGCAGAGCAGTAGTATAACAGTTTGGTACACGTTCTCCCCTGCACCCTTTAAAAGGCCTTGACAGGATTTTGAAAGTCCTTGAGTATCCTTGAATTATTGTATTTGAATCTTGTACGAACCCTGTAATAGCTTTGTTCCAGCTGTTTTTTGAGGCTTTTTAGCTGATAGAGGCAGATCATGCTTGTCAGGTGCACACTGTCAGCTTTTCCCCACAAAATCAGGGTGTGAAAAAGTCGAACGGCTCCAATCCCAAAAACGGTCTATGTAATGTTGGAAGCCGTGAACAAGAGGCATGAACGCAGCAGTGACATCCGAAGGGTAACTTGCGAAGACTAGGATTTTTGTATCGGTACACTTTTTAAGCCCGTGGGTCATCAATTGGGTAAGTCCGATAGGAATGTGATCAGGTGAGTCCCTCTTAACCGCTCAACTAGGTGTGGCGGAACTTGTTGCCAAGACCGGAGGCATGAAAAAAATGGTTCCAGCCCATGGCGCGAACAACCCCTGAAATAACAGCCTTGTACCTGGCACGAAAGGACAAGTGGCCATCAGTGAACCCGATTCGCTGATCGTTGATGCGCAAAATGTTCAGACAAAATGAAGTCTTTTTAAAGATGATAGTCTTTCTTGGGCTACTTAAACCCAGAAATTTTGGTCTGTCTGTCTGTATGTCTGTCTGTCTGTCTGTCTGTCTGTCTGTCTGTGACCCAATTCAGCCACCCGACCAAAGTAAAACAAGGCTTGCGCAATAGTCTTATATAGTCACAGCTAAATCTGCCCGTCTAAGTCCGGTGTAATGTTCATACTTGTCAACATTGTTGAACAGGAACAAGACATTATGCAAACATAAGACAACAAAAATTATACACAAGTGTATTTGCAGTGTTCTTTTATAAAAAATCATAGATGCTTGATTTTTACGAAATGAAATACTACGTCCACTGCAGAAACAAAATTCACCCCACCGTCGCCTGCTGTCACCCGCGCCACTATAGCTTCTGGCACGATTTTAAGGAATCAACCGGCAACAGTTACGAAAAGTTCCACTAGGTAGGTTCCACGTTCTGCTTGCAACGCACGTGGAGTAGGGAAACGCGGTTCTATAAACGTTGAAGTAGACCGCCTCGATTCACGCGCGTCTTCGCCGTATAGCAGCGTTGGCATCGAGACACCCGGTTTGGAGCAGTGGAACGCAGGAAATTTAAAAATATTTAAGCAAACCTTTGGCGTCTTTACCTTTACCTTGGGAGGAGCGCAACGAAAGAGGAACAGCATGAGAGGCGAGCGGGAAAGCGAAGGCAGGCATTTACTTGGCAAATGTCGGCAAAGACTATCGTCTTTTGTCGACATTTGCAACGAAAGGAGCAGATATGCGGCCAATTTTTTCCTCTCTCTTTCTTCGCCTCTCATTGTATTGGCTGTGCAGCGGAATATCGCGCGTGTTAAGATTCTGTATCAGCGTTGAAACAACAAGCTGAGCTCGAATTCCAGTTTGTGTTTGCAGCCTCCTTGGAGACTGTCACCGCAAACTAATCACGCTTATAGCATCATGCCCTATGTGCGCCCAAAGTTGGTGCCCTTAAGCACCCTTTCATTGTTCAGACAATTGTTGAGTGGAATAACTTGAGCTCCTGTGTATTTCCAATTAAAGAACAAACTTGACTGGTTTGAGAAAAAAAAAAATTTGAAGTATTCTTTGCGTGGATTTGTGTTTTGTATTCCCACCCTCTTAACAGCCCCGAAGGGGGGCTCACGGTATTGAAAATAAATAAATAAGTAAATAACTAGCTGTCTCGCAGCCTGGGCACACTGCAGCCGCAGCTCTCATTGCTGTCACAGCAGCTGGATGTTAACCCTTTGAGGGTCGAATTTTTTCGCCAAATACGACCCCCCAGGGTCGATTTTTGTTCTTGCTGATTTAAATTCTTCGGATTAATCTGTATCGAGAAAAAATTATCGTAATTTTTTTAGGGTGATCATAAAGTGACAAAAAGATTGTTTGTGCTGTTACATACATGTGGTTTATTCATGAGTAACACAAGAAAAATTATAAGTAAAAATGAGAGAGTAACAAGCCGGCACCTTTTGAGTGAATCGAAATCAGATAGAGAGGCAATACCGAAACCAGCCGCTGCGCGCGGGCGCGCGGCCGGATGTGCGAGCGATAGACGGCACATCGCTCCTATAAAATACAAAAAAAAAGAGAGAAAAGAGCCTCATCAGTTTCGCAGGCACCCTTGGTCTGTGGCAGGCACAAGAAGCGAGAGGCGGCCGTGCGCCTAGTGGGCGATACCCTGCGCGCCCCCTCGTTACCAGATGCGCAAGCAATAGCCGGCATGCCGCTGAGGTAAATCATAAAAAATAAAAAGAAGAGCCATCGGCGCAAGAAAATAATTTGACGTATTTCCGCAGTGTGGCAGCACATGCCAAGCAAGAGAAGTTGGCGAAAAAGGCGCGCTTTTTAAACATTCAAGCAATGACGCACATGTGCGTTATTGACCATTTTGAAAGTGTTTGCAGAGGACGTACATGTACGTCCGTGACCCTGAAAGGGTTAATGCCCGCTGAAGACGCTGGAATCTCTTTTCTTGTGCCTTGCAGGCGGCCGTGCGTGGTGGTTCTCGGGCGAGAAGACCTTCAGCTCCAAGGAGTACACGGACACGTGCCGCGGCTTCGACCAATCCGTGCAGGCCGTCGAGCAGGCGTGGAAGTTGCTGGTGAGGGCACTGCTGTCGCGTGACGCCTGTCTGGCTCTGGGCAGAAGTTTGTCTCTGAGTGTGTCACAACGCAAAGCGTTGTGGAATTCTTGACGGACATTCTCAGATAATGAATGGCAGCCTATCATTGTCCCTGAAGAAGAAAGTGTATGACAGCTGCATCTTACCGGTACTCACCTACGGGGCAGAAACTTGGAGGCTCACTAAGAGGGTTCAACTTAAATTGAGGACGACTCAGCGGGCAATGGAGCGGAAAATGATAGGTGTTACATTAAGGGACAAGAAGAGAGCGGAGTGGGTCAGGGAACAAACGCGTGTTCAGGACATATTAGTAGAAATTAATAAGAAGAAATGAGCGTGGGCAGGGCATAAAATGCGCAGGCAAGATATCCATTGGTCATTACGGGTAACAGAGTGGATCCCTAGAGAAGGCAAGCGTGGCAGGGGGCGGCAGAAAGTTAGATTGGCAGATGAGATCAAGGAGTTTGCGGGGAGAAATTGGTCGCAGCTAGCGCAAAACCGGGGCAATTGGAGAATAATGGGAGAAGCCTTTGCTCTGCAGTGGGCGTGGATAGGCTGGTGATGATGTCACAACGCATTGTCATCATTGTGATAACTGATGATCGTGACAGGGGTAGGGCCCTGTCATGGTCAACAAAGTTGTGTCCTCCAATCATGCAAAGGGAAATGATGTGTCGTGTTGACAGTTTAAAAACTGCCACCAACAAACTGCAACGATGTCGTGTGAGAAGAGGCTTGAAATGCATTCTCAAACTTTGAAGCCGTGGAAACTACTAGAAGGAAAACTCCATTTTCTTGGTGCCTTTTACTATTGCAGCGCGGTTCGCGGTTCTACTACTGGTAGCTGCGTCCTCATTATCTTTTTGTTTCTTGCCCTTGATTCTCTTCATTTAATCGAAACATGACTGCTCTGTTATCTCTGCTGTACTTTTGAACTGTTTCACCCACCAGCTGTTAAATCTGCCCACACAACATGTCAAAAAGGTGCCACTGCTCAGTGCTCGATTGGTGCAGTGATAGAAAAATAACAAAGTTCTGATGAGGAGAGAGTAATGCAAGCCTTGTGTTGTGCTTTCTTGTTTCTCGTAGGGTCCCTTTGATGGAATCCTGGGCTTCAGCCAGGGCGCAGCCATGACTTCCATGGTCCTCGCAATGCAGAGCCTTGACCGTAGGTCCCTTTTCCTTTTTTTATGGGCGCAGCCCCCCTTAGGGGCTCGGGCTGTTGGCGTCACCTGTCATTGTTGCCCTCGTCTCATGTATTCATGGTGTTAAAACACCGGGACAGTCATTTCCACCTTGCACTGGAACGCTTCATAACACGTACTAAAGAGACAACAGGATGCTCGTTTACGCCTCGCGCTATACCGCTTCGTGCTTCAAATACACGAGAATTTTACAGCAAAACGGTATACCTCTACCCCCCACGGTTTCATCTCCGTTGGCAAAAACACCAAGGTGCCAAGATTACACTTATATACTGCATGCTTTGCCCCTCCCCAGGTTTCACATTGTGTAGATGGCCCGGGGTTTTTTTTGTTTGAAGTACAACACCAGGAATTGCAGGTTATCTGGGCTACTTTGTACCATCCATACACCATAAACTCCGCAGAGGACAACTAAAAACGGAAGCACGGGCCACGATATTCGTCAAAAAGGATATACCTCACACCCAAGTTGATACCTCTTGTTATTGTACAGACATGCAGGAATTGGTTGCTGTCTGTTGCAGTGTTAATAACAGGAGATATGGAGACGTGTCTGAGCATCTCATTACGCCCGCCCTACTACAAAATATCAAGCTACTCCTGGCATTGATTATTCTTGGCTACCTCATTTACGCCAGCAATACCCTCATGATTTACCTGCCGCCGTGGCTCAGTGGCTAAGGCGTTGCGCTGCTGAGCACGAGGTCGCGGGTTTGATTCCCTGCCACGGCGGCCACTTTTCTGATGGAGGCGAAAAGCAAAAACGCCCGTGTGTACGAGATTTCGGCGCACGATAAAGATCCCCAGGCGGTCAAAATTAATCTGGAGCCCTCAACTACGGCGCGCCTCATTGCCTGCGCTGCGTCGGCGCGTTAAACGCTACAATTAATCATCATCGCATGACAACCTTCTCTTCGTTGAAGATTTTAACGCTAGACACCTGGCTTGGCACCACAACACAACAGACCCTCGTGGCCACTCATCGATAGTGCTATGAGAGCAGGACTAGAAATTCAAAACGACCTCAACTACCCCAGCCGTCACAAGCTTCACGCAAATCAGACGGATACTATGCTCGATCTTACGTGGGCCACAAAATGTGTAGTTCGCGAATGGCGGTGTGGTGCAGACCGCATGAGCTCGAATTACTACCCAGTACCGATCACTTTGACAGAATCAGCCCCTTGTTGCAAATTACAACGCACAATGGTTGACTGGGAATTCTTTCGCTCCCTCATTGCGTAATATGAGCACACGTTACTGTTAGGCACTAGGATAGCTCGGGTGGCCAAGCATGTGAGCAGGCATTTTGACATCTGGTGCGACACTGAGACCCATAACGAGCACTTGATCAACCTCTGGCATACCTGCGAGACCTTCTACCTTCAATATCTTCACATCAGCAAACAATTTAAAGTAGGGGTGTGCGAATATCAATTTTTTAATTTCGAAGCGAATACGAATAATGAAAACAAAGTTCGAATCGAATCGAATATTTTTCGAATATTTTTCGAATACGAATACTTATTGTTTTTGTAAAATTAAAGTTTTCACCATCTAGAAACACAAAAACTGCACAACAAATCCCATAAAGTAAAATTAGGAATTGCACAGTACCATTGCACTCAACAGGTTAAGGTCTGCACTCACTTAAATGTTATCATGAATAAAGGTTAACTGCTCGACATGTTCGGGTAGCAGTGAGCTCCTGCTTGTCACGACTCTACCAGATACCGAAAACAGCCACTCACTTGAGACACTAGTGGCCGGCATCCGTACACATTACCGCGCGCTGATACAGTAAAATCTCGATGATACTAATCTTGCGGGACCACGAAAAATATTCGTATCATCCGAATTTCGTATGAACCAACACAGACCAAAAAATTGAGCGCTGAAAAAAAGTTTTCGTTGATTTCTTTTCTTGCTTTCGCGTCAGGAAATTCTTGAATTTTTCTGCTTTTTTTAACCCCCATGTCGCAAAGCAGTCCTTTATGGAGCACGGAAAGCTTCGCGCTCATCTCCTCACTCGCGATGCCCAAGTGGCCCAAGCTCGCTACACGCCGCAACAGTCAAGCGTGAACCGCATGGTGCGTTTTTGCACGCGATATCGCTCACCTCGGCTTTGCGCACGCTGTATTTTCACGCCCGCATCGACGATTTCGCGCCCGCGCCTACCTCGGTCAGAAAATGACGCACGACGCGCGCGGCAGAATGGAGGAGCCTGACGACTTGCGAAGCGATCGAGACAGCCGGCTTGGCTCCGCCGGAGATGGTTAGGCTTAGCACCCCCACAAATATTTCATGGGCGCTTTCACTAGCGGTGGGGATGATGTTTTATAGTACCGTTTTCGCATGCATTATCAGCTCCTTTACCGCACAAGCAACTTCGTGTCTCCCTTGAGCCTTATTTTAAAGAGTGGTTAGAAGCGGGTCCCGCGCCACTTCACGGCCGGAGCCGACGCCATGTTGCCGCCGCCGCCGCGCGCGCCGCGCCGCGCGCGCCGCGCCGCGCCGCGCGCAGCGTGCGGGCGGTTTCGCGGCGGTGTCAGCGCGCGTGGGGCGCCCGCGGCGCGTTTTCGCAAGCAGAAAACAACAGCCCGGCCATTTCTGGAGAAAGAGTGACAAACAGGGGAGAGAGAGCCGTCACTTGCTCGATCGGCAGTCGGGTGGCCTCGCCTGCTCGTTCGTACCCGCCGGGCCACGCAGGTCCGTTCGTACAGCCGAAATTTTTCACATTGCAAACAATGCAATTTCGTCGAAACTTTTCGGAAATTCGTATCACCCAGAAATCGTATAATCGAGATTCCACTGTAACCACGAATAAACACCGATACAGTCTGCGAAAGCACGTATCGTTCGCCGTGTAATGCTTCGCGACTTTGCTGTTGAGACACGTCCTGAATTTTGTTTTTTTTTTTAGTTTTGGATCTTTCGAATATTTCGAAAAATAAAAGTGCCGTTCGAATCGAATCGAATACCAAAAAATTCGAATCGGATATTCGAAGTTTCGAATATTCGCACACCCCTAATTTAAAGACATACTCAAAGCCTTAGAAGAAATCTGGAAGAACTCTTACATCTTACATCTTAGAACAACATCTTAGAAGAACTCGCTGGCTTGACCACTGCACAAGCTTCAATGAACGGACTGGTTCCCACAAGCTGTGGTGCATATACAAAGCCCTCTTTGGTAAAACCAAATCCCTTAACACCATGCAAAACCTCTACTTGCTCAATCTTTAGACGAAGAATTTGAATGAATGGCAGCCCAAACATTCTTTCCCCAAGACAACAACTCTTACGACTCGACTGCCTACACCCCAATCTACGGTGATCAGCTAAAGGCGGAGGACACATTCTTCACCTTTCAAGAACTACACATGGCACTTGAGGCCGTTAAAGTCACTCCTGGGAAAGACAAAATTACATGGCAGATGCTCCGCAACTGTGATGGACAATCCAAAGAACAGTTGTTAGTGGAAATTAACTAAATGTTGAAATCTGGCATACTCCCAGTTGTATGGAAGCACTCTGTTGTGCGTCCGATTCCAAAGCCTAAAATGCTTCCTACTGCTGTTTCCAATCTTTGGCCTATTTCACTCACATCCACTATCTGCAAGCTGATGGAGCACATCACACTCACCCGTCTCACCTATATCTACTCGAGACGGCAAAAAAAACCATTTATGACCCCACACAAACCAGTTTTCGGCTTGGTCTCGCCACTCATGGCAGCCTGCAGTTATTACGACCAATGATAGGAAAGACGTGGAGAAAGAATGTCAAGCCAACTCCAGGAGTCCACCTTACTATTGACATCAAGAAAGTGTTCAACGCTGTTTCCTGGCACATTCTTCCAGGCACAACCGTGTCATGGCTTAGTTTCGACTGAGCGAACGAATTGCAACGACCGTCGGCGGACAGCTGACTAAACGCTGGGTCGACTGATTCTCTCGGAGGGTCGGTGAGCCGTGCAGTAGCGCAGTCTAGCCAAGCTATCTTGCTTTGATGACATATGAAACGTCATAGGAAATCGGCCAGGAGGGTGCAGAGAAAAGGACAGCATTTTCTAATTAAGTCTTCTACCGAATAAAAGTCACGTAAGTGCAGCGAGAGTGGTTAAAACGTGGGCTAGAGACTCCAAACTACAATTTGCTCTAGTAATCCTGCAGTGTTTACAAATCACTTCAGTGTCCCTTTAATAAGAATGCCAAAGTTTAAGTTTTGAGTGAATTTCTTTTTCAGTTTTGTGTTTTATTTTTGTTTACTATATATCTTTTTATGTTTTGAATCACCTTTTATATGGGACATGTTGATTCTGCCCAGAGTTCGTGAAATTTGTTTTGCGATCCCTTTTCGCCTTACGTTTACAAATGCATTCGATCAGACCCCCACGCATTACACCGCTGCTTTTTTTTTTAAAGCTATTGTCAGGGTAAAGCGTCGAACGCTTCACGCTTCAAACGCATTTTGAGCCTCTGGAGCCGCTATAAGCATGCATTCAAGCAAAAAAAATCCTGGGCCATCTCCCCTAACTTCACCCTGGGGAGGTGCAAAGCATGCAGTGTACAAGTGTATTCCTGACGCATTGGCATTTTTCCCTACACAAGATGAAACCGTTGGGGGTAGAGGTATACAGCTCTGCTGTAAAAGTCTCTTTCAAGCATGAAACCCTCTACCGTGAGGCGTAAACGAGTGCCCCGGTGTTTTATTACTGTGACTACGTGAGACGACGGTTATGACAACGACATGAGACGCCAACAGCCCGAGCCCCTTAGGGGCCTCACCCCTTAAAGAAATGCACACCTTGCTATATTTGACGCCTCGCGCTTCAAAAAGATGCGGATAAAGTTGGCTTTGCCGCAAAGCGTCTTGATGTGGGAGGGATCAAAAATGTATGAAATCCCAGTGTAATGCAGCTGCGCTGTACTACTACAATAAAATTATACTGGCCTCAAGTCTGCTTTAAAACTATTTTTATGTTTGCTGCATGCATATGCAAAAAAGAAAAAAAAAAAGCTCTACACCGTGATTTGAACCCATGAATGCTGATTGGGATGACGACACACCATCCACTAAGCTACATCCCCTCCAGCATTCCGCAGCAGCGCCCCTAGTGGATATCCAGATTTCTGGCTTCAGCTTGCCTCTGCCGCTTTCGCCACTATGTATTAAAATATTGTAGTTCACTGTAACCCTCACTAATTTACCATATCATGGTGATGATGATAATGCATTGTCACTTCCGTGCGAACAAAAATTTGCTCATGTCCAGGCACATGTGGTATATTCTACGATAAAAAAAAAATGAAGGAAGCTCACACTAACACGTAAGGCTTGAAGGTAGTGAAGTTGCACGCAACCTCTGCGACTATTACGACGGTTTAAGTCCACGATTGCAGCCAATTTGCTTTTTCTTCACTGCTGCAATGACCTTTACACCATCATTGTTGCCATAAGAGTGAGCTTCCTTCAATTTTTTTTGAAGTGATAATCAGTGGGCGTCACCTTAGGGGGCGTACGCTATGACGTGTCTTTCTTTCTCGGTCAGATGGTGTGTTACCACGATTACACTGAACGGTGGAGTTTGTTTTAGGGGGTAAGTGGGAGGGGCAATCTTGGCCAATCTTCCTAAGTGGGTATGCTTGGCTAGACAAACATGCGCCGGGGACGCTAGGCGGTCGCCGTGACGCATGCACACATGACCTCTCGGCATTTTCTTGGTTTTTTTATCTGCCAGGCAATTGCCACAAGGCCCACGCTCACGTGCGCGCGTTCAGAAGTTTCTCGGTATTTTTAAGTGTGGACACGATATATTACGATTTGCTGTGTGTGCTTTCGGACCGCTTGCAGAGACGGAGTGCAGCTTCAAATTTGGAGTGCTCGTGGCTGGGTTCCGGAGCCGTTCGAGCGCGCACGATCACCTCTTTGCCAAGGAGGGCCTCGTCAAGGTGCCTACGTTGCACGTTGTGGGCGAAGGGGACCTCATCATACCCAAAGGTACGCCCCGCTCACTGGCCACTCTGCTTCTGAGCTTGGGCCATGAGGACAAAATGCAGCTTGCTTCAGTGGGAAAGAACTAGCCTCTGGTAACTCGCTCAGCTCCATTCCAGCCATGAAAGACGTTTTTGTAACCGTAAAAATGCGAAAAATATTAAAAATCCTTAAAATTTAATACCACAGTGACGTAATATGGGCAGGAGTGATGTTATATGGGCCAGCACCAAGAACATGGTTGTATGCCCCTTGAGGGGGGACATGGCTCTCAAAACAATTTTTTAATTTTTAAGTAAACTCTGTGAAACTTGTTAGTCTTGCTGCTTTTTTTGCCACTGATTTCAAATATTTCATTATTTTTTTAGTTGGCAAAATTAGTTACCAAGATAAGTAGAGATAATTAATCATTTTTGGAGGAACAATAGACAAAGCAGTGTTGGCCATAAAACTGTAATTTTTTATTTTCCAATACTATCAACCCCGGTGAGTGCAGTAAGAGAATGAGTTTTTTGATGCACCGCTTGGAACTAATTTTACAGCTCATTAAACCTTGGTGGCAAGAGTGACAAGGAACCATTTCAAATGCCCATTGCAAACACCAAAGTTTAATGAACTGTAAAATTAGTTCCAAGCAATGCATCAAAAAACTCATTCTCTTACTGCACTCACCAGGGTTGATAGTATTGGAAAATATAAAGATTACAGTTTTATGGCCAACACTGCTTTGTCTATTGTTCCTACAAAAATGATTAATTATCTCTACACATCTTGGTAACTAATTTTGCCAACTAAAAAAATAATGAAATATTTGAAATCAGTGGCAAAAAAAGCAGCAAGACTAACAAGTTTCACAAAGTTTACTGAACAATTAAACGAAGCTGTTTGAAGGGCAGTGTCCCCCCTTAACTCCATGTTAGCATTTGAGTAGTGTGAATAAACCAAACCTGACGTCCCACTACAATCGCACAAACAAGATTCTGGGACATAATGGCGAAATCGCCAGAAAGTGGCCAGAGAGTCGCCTCTGCTTTGTATCTTGTTAGAAGCTTGTAATAAAACTGGTATCATCGCTATCGTGACAAAGCACTCTTTTTAATAAACCAAGCGTTTATTCTGCGTGGCACGGCCCCTGTAATCATAAAGGCCAAGAGGGAATGTCATATTGGAAACTAGGGTGCTTACCTAGGCTTATGCGAAAGTGCGAAACCTTTTATTGCGGTAGTGAGTAAAGTATTTGATTGAGGTTCAACTTGAGCGGCAGTGTTCAAAATCTTTGGATATTTTCGAAGTAGTACTATTCTGAAATTTGAAAACATAGATAGGTAGTGGGTGTCGCTCACTTACTGGGGCCATGAAGGCAACATACTGGCTTGGCTCATTAAAAACTCTTCTTTATCCTGATAACAATAGCAATTGAATCCCAAACTGCATACCAGTAATCCGGATATTATGAAAAACGTATTGAAACAATGGGCCGCCCCCGTACTGCCACTTTCTGGCAGAGTCTCCGTTAGGTCACAGGTTCTTGTTTGTGCGATGGACGGCCAACCACCAAGAAACATGACGGGGCCAATAGTGGGCAGGGTATACTGCGGTAAATTATCCTGATATGGTCAATTCCTCCTCTGTGGGCACGTGAAAATGTAAAAAGACAAACAAGAAAGAAGAATGCAGATTGGCGCTTGGAAATGAAGTGTCAAAACGCAAAGTGATAGAGAGTTAGCGAGTGAGTGAAAAGCTTTATGAAGACGAGCTTCATACGCTGATGGTCAGGTGCCCACCCGGTGGGGTGCCTCCTCTAGTCCGGGAAGCCCTGGTCCTCTCCACCAGGCTACGCTGGATTGAGAGGTCAGTGCTGGTCAGCCGGTCCGCCCACTGCTCATACGCTGGGTGAGGATTGGGGGGCAAGCATAGAGTTTCACACTAATATACACTAGAGGGAAATTTGGCGCCACTGTCTAGGGGAGCCCGCGCTTCGGCGAGCGTTCTGTCATGTACCGAGCAGGCACGTTCCACTTGTCCTTGGCATGGCTCATGAACAGGCTTAAAAGTTGGCTCTGGCTGCAAAAAAAGCAACAATATTACTGTAAAAGATTATTCGAACTCCTTTTGTTATTATAAAATTGAACCTACAGAAAGATTTGCTTGTTAGTGACTATTTAGAAGCCTTATGCATGACGAAGCAAAAATAAATTTACCCTGTTTTTGTTGATTGTGGCTTTGAGACAAAAAAGAAGCCGTATGGCTAGCCAAGCCGAGTAGGCGAGGAACGTCACTAGCTGCACTGGCGCTGCCCATGGCGGCCCACGGCTGCAGCGCCGGATTTCCCTCTAGTATGTATTGGTATGAAACTCTCTGGGGGCAAGGAATGGGGTTTGCTCACACTTTCATACCATGTGGGACCATGCCAGGCGTGCCAACCTTGCCTAACGTGGAAACCCACCTCTTACACCTTTGGGAGGCTCGACGAAGCTTTACCCGAAGGTGGAAGAAACAAAAATGCAACAAGAAATTGCAACGACGCATCACCCTATTAACAAAGAAGCAGCAGAGTACACCAATCAATTGGAAAAACAAAACTGGAATCAACTGTGTGATAAATTACAAGGAACCCTGAGCGCTCGGGGAACATGGAACATTTTGAGGTCGCTCATTCCACACAATTCGGAGTCAAAGTCCACGACCACAAAAAATGTGGAATGACTTATTCACAATTCTCCGGGCACAGAGAAAGACATCCTCGAAGCGGCAAAGAAGAAATTTGGGGGGCAAAACCACGTCAGCAGCCGTCACCCACCCGGACTACGGTGGAAACCTTAACCCAGAACTTGATCAGCCATTCACGAGGGCAGAACTTGATGCTGCACTGGCCAAGCTCACGAGAAACACCTCCCCGGGAGAAGACAGAATAACAAACAAGATGCTACGGGATACCAGCGAAAAGATGAAGGTTGATCTCTGGGTAAAATAAACCTGATTTTGGACAGTGGCACACTTCTGACCATGTGGAAACACGCAGATGTCACTGTTACAATGTTAGCACAAGTGCCACGCCCCCATGCAGCACAGATAGTTTTATGTTCAGCCAGGCAAGCCTGGCACAGCGGCGAGTGGCCGTTTTGGAAAAATAAAGACAGTTCGTTCTGGGCAAACGGCTCGGCATGTTCTCATGTCTTTCGCGGGCCTGATGGCCTACTGTTCGCGGTAGTCACTCCTACCGCTCGGCCATCCGTACTTCTACACATCTAACAACTGGCGATGAGGATGGGATGTTAGATGTGTAGAAGTAGGGATGGCCGAGCGGTAGGAGTGACTACCGCGAACAGTAGGCCATCAGGCCCGCGAAAGACATGAGAACATGCCGAGCCGTTTGCCCAGAACGAACTGTCTTTATTTTTCCAAAACGGCCACTCGCCGCTGTGCCAGGCTTGCCTGGCTGAACATAAAACTATCAGCGCCGCATGGGGGCGCTGCACTTGTGCTAACATTGTAACAGTCACCATGCTTCCATAACCCAACAAACCTTTGGGCATATCCAACCTTAGGCCGATATCTCTGACTTCAAGCGCGGGCAAACTAATGGAACACATGGTGCTAGATGGGCTGACATCTCACATAGAGGAACCAGCAGAGGGACGAAAAGGATTCCCGGACACCATGTATGGGTTCCGCCCCAACTTGTCCATTCAGGACATCCTCTTACAAATTAAAGAAGATGTCGTCGACAACCTAAGCACCTCACAAACAAGCGCCATCCTTGCCTTGGACGTCAAAGGGGCTTTTGACAACGTGTCGCACGCGGCCATACTTGACACCCTGAGGACTACCCATAGGGAGGCGAAGCTAAAGTTTGCCGGGCGAGGGAAGCGCTTCCCTCTCCCCTCCGGGGGAGTACGCAGCGGCGGCCGCCGTTTTGGCACGTGCTTTTCCGCTGCGTGCGTGCTGCATTTTTCGTGCTAGGAAGAGGGCTGGGTAAAATTTTTTTTTTTACTTATGAAACCGTATGCGTCAGCACGTGTCCAGCAAGTTCGGTTTAAACGTAGAGTAGTTACTGAATTCATTTTTGTCGACGTTTGTCTTGTCGTCTGCTACAGACGCGCCGCCTGCTTCCCGCTGCTCGCCCGGCAGACTGCCCCGACGATTTTAAGGGGGAAACGCGTTGTTCGGCGGTAGTCGGTTGCTCTTTTCTTCTCCAAGGCGACAGCTGTTCAGCTGGTCACAGCGTACTTTTCTCTTGTTTATTAGTCCCTTCGCGTGCTCGCGCTTCGGACATCCGGGCTTTCTGGACTGCAGAAACACTGAGGCTTGCAAGAAATGTAAGATAAACATGATTGATTATGGTTAATAGGTTATTTCTTACTCTTGAAACAATCAGCTGCATCTTATAAAAACGCATTAGAAAGGCACACGCTAATTAAGGGGTGCGCTGACAGTGCCGCATTTCCATTTTACTTGTCCTTGAAGAAATTTTTGTTCGCAATGTTTGTCACCCGCTTGGAGTACAAGTATGGGTTAGCGTGACAGTTCGCGGAAACAACAGAACACCGTGTGGCGTATAACTTTTAATTACTATAATATACAGAATTTGGTGCATACCTCTTTAATTACCAGTATTTCTAAATGTGGGAAAAAAGCGAACAACGCAGAAATCCCGTCCAGAACACAAGTCACAATGACAAGACGGACCAGAGCTACTACAGCCAGGTAAATCGCTAGAAACTATTTTTTTTTTTTTTCACCCATGCAAAATGTCAACCTATTGTGTTATATATGGACGATATCGAACGGCACCAGCTAAACAACTCCGAAGTTCATTTATTATAGCGGAAAACAATCATTGGCAGCATGCATTAAAACATGTGTAGAGGGTAGGACTCGTTAGAACACTAGTTCGCATTTTCAAAGCCGGGTAATGTAAACTGAAAGGACACAGATACAAACAAAAATGTGTCAACTTATTTTACCTTTCGAACCGCAGTGATCTATGCTTACCGTCTATCCTTTTGGTGCGCTTTCGTGGGGAATATGCAAAATCTAACGAATGGATCCTCTTCTTTCGCCTTGTTACTGTCGTGGCAGCTGACCATGCAACAATATGGGGGGTTTGCTTTGCTTTCAGTTTCATCTTTTCGTTTCGGGCAAGTGAGGAGTGTTCCCGCCGCTCTTTGTACGTGCTGGCTTAAGTGGCTCGCGCAGCCGGCGGTCGCTTTGTTCGCATTCGTGAGTAGGAGGCTGGATGCCTCAGGCGGTGCGGGAGACAGCGCGAGCTGCACGTGCACTTGCCAGACGCAAAGGAGTGGGCCGGGGGGCGTCTGCTTAGGGCGCTGAAAAGCTGTTCATCAGACGCAGTCGTTTCGCGATGACTGAGGTGGTTAGACCAGCCAAGGGTCGCCCACAAGAGCACTCTTTATCCCGTGAAACCGCCGGGGCGCTCGGCCGTTCGACTGGCGCGTAGCAGACGACGCGTCTCTAGCAGACAAGACAAGCACCGGCAAAAATGGACCCAGTAGCTACTCTATGTGTAAACCGAACTTGCTGGACACGTGCTAATGTGTATGCTTTCATAAGTCGTAAGAAAATTTTACCCAGCCCTCTTCCTAGCGCGAGAAATGCAGCACGCGCACAGCGAAAAAAGCACATGCCGAAGCGGCGGCCGCCCCGGCGTACTCCCCCGGAGGGGAGAGTGCAGCGCCACGCGGCGATCGTTCCGGAGCCTATTGCGGAGAGAAAGCCTATAATTACATGAGGGACTTCCTCTCGCATGGCACGGCAGCGGTGGGACTTGGCAAATTATGGAGCGACAAATTCGACATCACCGCAAAGGGCACTCCGCAGGGCTCCGTCATCTCGCCATTGCTATTCAATTTATCAATGATGCACCTACCTGACCAGCTAAATGCCATCCCAGGTCTCAGGCATGCCATCTATGCTGACGACGTGACCTTTTGGACCACCAAAGGTCCAGCAGGCATACAACAGGAGGCCCTGCAGGAAGCCGTTAACTGTACGGAAACCTATCTGAAAAGATGGCTTTCTATTGCACTGGAAAAGTCTGAACTTGTCATACTCAAGAAGCGAAGAAAAGGTAGACCCCCCGCCGAGACCCCCGACCAAGAAGTGACGCTTCATGGCGCTACCATCCCAAAGGTCGATACACTCCGAATATTGGGTCTGACGTTTCAAAAAGACGGGGCAGGGGCTGCCACCCTCCAGAAACTACAAAACACTGTCACTCAGTTAACCCATTTAATCAGGTGAGTAACTAGCAAAAAACACGGGTTGAAAGAGGAGGACACAATCAGAATGGTACAGGCCCTGGTAATTAGCAGAATCACCTACGGTACCCCTTACTTGGGGCTCAAAATTGCTGAAATAAAGAAGCTCGACATTTTAATTCGTCAAATCTACAAATTAGCACCGGGACTGGCAGCCAAGACCTCCACAGAGAAACTTTTTCAGTTAGGAATCCACAACACATGGCAAGAACTCACCGAGGCGCATAAAGCCAGCCAAATGGAGCGACTGAAGCTTACCCTGACCGGCCGAGCTACCTTGTACCGCCTTGGTTACGAGCCAAGCGTGGGACCTCAGAACCAAAAACGACGCATCCCCCATACCTTGAGGGAATACATCATGGTTGAAAACGTCCCACGCAACATGCACCCGGTTTACCACAAGGGGCGAAGGGAAGCCAGGGTCAAGGCCTTGCAAAAAGCCTACAGCAAGGACAGCTAAACAAGATCCGACCTCGAATCAAGTGGGCATACGCAGTTAGTGTGACAAGCAGTAAAGGAGCTGAGTTCTGCTCAGCAACGTTCAATACAGATAACACCAACTCTGCAGAGGAGACAGCTGTCGTGCTTGCTGCCACCACAATACTACATAACCAAGGCCGGGTGACCATCATCACCGACTCGCAAGCGGCCTGCCGTAATTTTTGAAAGGGTTAGAACGGTGGTCTCACGCTTAAAAGGGAACTTCCTTTGGACAATGAGCTGCGGTTTTTGGACCTCTCGCATTTCAGGCCAAGCCATGTTTGTTGGAGGTATGCGCCTCGTTCCAGGAAAAACCTTCAGTCCTCATCTGCCCATTCCAAAATCGTGAAACGGAGCATTGCCTTAGCTGCATTAAGGGGCTCCCTTAAGAGATCTTGCCTGCATGAAGTAGAGGCCAGTTTTGATTCGCTGGTTGTGAGGCTCTTGTCGGCAGGCTTCCCACCGGCCTTGCTATGTGACTTAGCTGAAGTGTTGCTAGGGCAATTTCGCATACACAGCGAAGCTGGATCGCTGAAGGACAGGCCGGCGAAAATCGCTGTTGTTCCGTATGTGCATGGAGTTTCACACATGTTGAAAAAGGTAGCGGGTCGCGCTGGGGTAGGAGTAGTGTTTTCCGCACCACACAAACTGGGTGGCCTTTGTAGGCGAGTGAACATAAATGAGCGAAGGTGCACCTTCTGCGAAATAGGCCACACAAAACCGTATGTAGAATGTAGGTGCTTTGTTGTGTATGAAGTTTTCTTGTCTTGCGGGAAGACATATATTGGTCAGACCGGGCGCTGTCTGAACGATCGTCTCCGCGAGCATGCAAACACACTAAAAACGGGTACTGGCAGCAATCTTGCCACACATTGTCACGACCACGGCTGCTCGCCCAGATTCCACGATACCCGTGTTGCAAGAACGTATAAGGGTCAGCGTGAGCGTGAGATCTATGAAGCCTACCTCATTCACAAGGCAGGCAGCGATTGTGTGAGTAAGCCGTCCATTGAATTTCTAAATAAAGAAATCCGCTATCTGGATTCATAAAAAGCTTGACTGTTCAGGATGTCTCCCTTGCCTCGCGCCTCTGGCCACGTCTCATATCAGCGTTGCTACCATTTAATCAATGCACGTGTATCAATTTTGTATTTTGTGTGCAATGTTTGATGCACTTCTTTTTTTTTTCGTGCTTCCTTCTTTTTATCGTGTTCCTTCTCGCCTTCTTTTCTGGGTATATTTCGCAAGCCGCTCAATAAACCAACCAGTCGTTAGTCAGTGCCTTGTGTCATCGTTTCCTTGTCCCGTCTTTTTGCGCTGTTTCGAATTTCAATTTTAAAAGGGCCGTATCTGAGCGATGGCACTTGCTCTACTACATAAGGCTTCAAAAGCACAGAAAACTCCACTGGACATTTATATCATTTGGACACCAGGTCTCGAGTCCTTAGAGGGTAATGAAGTGGCAGATACCGCAGCCCGAGGCCACGCACACCGGGCTTCAACCCTCACAGGCACTCACCACTCTGCCGACAACCACCCGTCCATCCCCAAGCGCAGCAGAGACATATTAGAGCACTACAGGTTATCAAGAAGACGATACCCGCAGCCCCACCCGAAGCTAACCAAAGAAGAAGCCACACAATTCCGGAGACTGCAGACAAATTCATTTCTGCACGCCGCACAGCTGTCCAATATACACCCCACGCTCTTCAGCTACGACTGCCACTTCTACTCTGCGACGCCCAACACCCTGTACGACATGGTGTGGGAGTGTAAAGGCGTCACCGAACTACCTGAAGTCATCGCACCGACACAGGAGCAGTGGGAGGTCCTGCTGACTAGCGATGTCCTGGAAAACCAGCGTGGCCTGGTGACTAGGGCCATTCGAGCTGCAGCTGGCCATGACATCCCTGACTAGGGACGCCACCCACCATGGATGATCGAGAACCATCCCGCGCTCCTTTCTTCCCGTTCAATGGGAGAAATAAACGTTTTTTTCCTCCTCCTCCTCCGTTCCACTCACCATGAAAGCTGTCGGAAGTGCAGAGCAGTGATTCGCCATAATGGGCTGTAGCGCCGTCATCCGCTCACTGCTATCACCCAATGCAATTCAAATTTCCCGCCTTTGCAGTGCTTGTGCGCCCCCCTGCCTGAAACCGCGCCAGTGGCAGTTCTGTTCTTGCTTTTCCTCCGGTACATGCTGGCGTTGCACTGCCACTTTTTTTCGCTTACAGTTGAAATTACGAGGATGGATGAAGGCGGTCGATGATGATGTTGATTTTGATGGCTCGCTGATCGAAGACACATGGCTGAAGACGGTCTACTCCACGATATTTACACTTTATTACACTATTTACAATGAAGGTACAACTGACATCGCAGATCCGAGCTAGAGACGAGCTTGGAACGAGCCCGCCATCACGTGGGGCTCTCCCCTCCCCCTGTACACCGAACACCTTGGTTTTATTACAAAAAACCACGCCTCCAAGGAAGGCGGAACCAAAGAAAGAGAGGAGGGCACATAATTAACAGTTCTGGCCGTTTATAGGCCGCACAGCCACCCACAGGCGGAGCTCATAATTAGGCAATTGGCCCACCCCTTGTCCAAAGTCCTTTCCCGTTCCCACGCAAACTAGACATCACTTCTCAGAAAGGATTTACACCAGAAGCCGCGACACTAAAAACCAACAAACTACCCAAGTCTGACGCGTTGTTACACTGATTTAGGAGTAGCCTCACAGGGACCGAAAGCAATAAATCCCGAACCATCGTTCCAATGCACATCTGTGTCGTGTGGGCGCAGTTTGTTTACGCAGATTGCCGCCATCGCTTCATCCCCGCTTTCCAGCGGCCACCTGCAGCTGCTTCCGGTCATTCCCCGAATTCCCCATTTCAAAACAGACTGGCACAGTGTCGTGATTTGTTTACCGAAAGTGGCCGCCACCACTTTGACATTTCGCGTCTTTGCGTCTAGGCTGCCCAACGATTTACAACCGGCCGCTTCCGGTCCGCTCTCGAACAGACACCCGACGCGCCTGTTGCGAGCAATGCACCACACGGCCTCGCCCCTCTCCCGCTTCTGAGAATTAGCGGCAAACGGTTCCTTTCCGCTGCCAAACGTTGAGCCGGGTCCGCGGCCCCCCGACCACGAGAGAACAACAACAAAAAAATGCACTCGAAGAACGTGCTTCTATCTGCGGCGCGTCGCGCCCCTTAGCTCCTCTGGGCCGGCTTGTCGACAAACAGTCCGAGCCTCTACAGACATAAAAGAAAAAAAAGACAGTGCAAGCCAGTCTTAGCAATTAGGCGATGCAACCCCCGAACTTAACACTTACTATCGTAAAAACCAACCTAACGAGCGTCATTTAACTTAGGAAGGCTCGTTGGGTTGGTTTTTTACTATATTTTGCCTCAAATGTACATGCAGTTTTCGGTGCGCTAAACAACGGGGAGATGTATGACAAGCGCCAGCACTTCACGAGTTTCGAACGCTTATGACTAGTATATAAACCGCTGGGCTTTCGAAGCCTCTGTGGGACGTTGTGATGACAGAGCGCAGTGTGGCTCTACTTGGGTCCAGCGAGTGAGCTAGGACAACAAGGTGAGCTCCTACAGTGGTCTGTACTTTAAACGCCCATGTGATAGAGGTTTCGGTGCACCAGTGCATTATTATGTCACTGCAGCAAGAAATTGAAAATTTCTGAAGATTTTTCATTTTTTTTTGTTAAAAAGGCATCTTTGTGGCTGGAACGGAACTGAGTGAGCTACCAAAACAAGTTCTCTCACATCAAACCAAGTTCTATTTTTGTCGTTATGGCTCTTTTAAACATGGTAATTAAGAAAAAAAAAAAAAAAACAATCTCCCTCTTGGCTTCCAGCACAAGCGACGGAGATCCTGCCTTTCTTCATGTCGCCAAGCGTCCTGTACCACCCGGGTGGCCACTTCCTACCAACCAACGCAGAGACCAAGCCCGGCTACCTTGCATTCTTCAGGAAGATGTCAGGCATGCACTCTGGGGCCGGTGAAGTAGTCTAGGTTCTTGCAATAAATTGTTCAAGTTTTTTCCATCCTGTCTTGTTGCAGTTGTTATGACGTCGTCCCTAACTGTCCTCTGAAACAAGAAGCAGACTTTTACACGAGAAATAAACCTGTTGCTCATCAATACCATTTTCATCACTCGATTAATCTCAGGTAGTCTCTAAAGTTGTACAGTTGAACCTCAAGACAGTCGGGTACAAGAGACACTATTCACCCAGATGGATGGTCACCCATCTTTCTCATTAAATTAACCTCTTTTACAACAGATATCAGGTGTGGAAGACAGTTGGTTATAAAGTACATCCTTGAATTTTAATCAACAATCTCACTTGTTACAGACATTTTAGCTTTAGATGAGGTGCCACCAGTCGCCAACTGCAGTTGCGTCCGTTGTGGAATCAAAGGGGATTGGCAGGCTCCCGCAGTGGCTAGTTATTATAACTTCAACAAACAGACAGTGGATTAATCAGCTATGAAAAAATGACGAGAAGCCCTGCCAATGGAAATGCAACGTACAGAAGTGGTTACAGCGTACTGCCATGCATACAGGCTTCTGCTCAAGCCGAGAATACGGGGGGTGTGCAGTGGGCTGTCCCAATTGCGTAGCTCCCAATCAAGAAGCATCACAGATGTCGAGTCCTGCAAGCCTGATGAGCACACAGCGGAAGAAGCTCTGCGCTGTGACTCTTCATCAGGCTTGTGAACTTGACATCTACGTTTCATCTTCCACAAACAGTGAAAGAAGAGAAAGCTTGTAGAAGCCAGTGTAAAAAACAGTGTATTTAGTCATGAAGCAGATTCACAATTATTTCATAAATTGTGGGGGCAAAACATAAATTAGAATAAACTGTTTGCAACATTCTGTAGTGTTCTTTTGAGCTTATTGTAGTAGTACGGTGCCCACATTGAACTAGGGGTTGATCAGTCAGTGAAAATATGGTTCCCTGCTTATAAGAGACAAACCGCTCCCCGGTACGTGTTCTCTTATACAGGTGTTGAACTGTACTTGATCTCAAGTTCTTAATCTCAAGTCACTGTCATGTAAGTCAATCTCAAGTAGTAGATGGGTATTACCTTCATCACCTCTTATCTACATTGCTCTTTCATCATCTTCAACTGAATGCAGTGTGCACACAAAGCTATCGCCGTCATTCCACCTTCACTGTGCTCTGTTTTCGCTTTTTTCCATCCTCTCATCTGCCTTCTGTTTGCTCTTTTATGTTGACACTCAATTACAGGAATGGGTGCTCTTAAAAGGCCAAGCTCTAAAACTTGTTTTCTGTTGCTCACTAATGCGCTGTATTTGGACCCTCCCTCCCAGAAATGGTGGTAAAAAAAAAAGATTGCTCGCTTCAGAATCATGAATGGTGATGAATGGAATTCTGAAGAAAAAGGGAAAAAGCTTTATTCAACTTTTAATGTTAATTGCGTGCTTTGATGTTTACAGAGGCATTAAGATACACGGTTGCCCATGATACTCATTTTTGTGTAAGTGGTAACTCGGTGTTGATAGCCACACTTTAGCAAAAAAATCTTTTCGTGGTTGCATTCCAGTAGTTTTTCTTTTTTTTAGCAAACTCACTCTCATCACATAAACAAGTCACGTTTCAGTGATTAAGCACCTGGGTTATAAAGAGATATCCCATGATGAACCTAACAGCCATCAGCTTTTGTACAATCTTGTTGAGCAGGTAAGTTTGCAGCAGTCAAGCCTGCCACCAAGCATCTAAAAACAGAAACGATTTTTTTTCACAGTGTAGCACATTCGACTTCCAGGATCTATCCTTTCTTTGTTTACTTGTAATACACAATGAGACTTGTAATACTTGTAATACACAAACATCCCACTGTTTCTAAACTGTTTTCAAATGTCCAGGTTTGCACTCCGACGAACCAGCCCTAGTTTATTGCAGGCATACAGTCATTAAAGATTGCAACACCAACGCAAGAATATGAGCAACAACAAACCAATCATTTCTTTTCTGAGTTGTCAGATTATGAAGTGGCTCAATTATTAATGATAATGTCCGGTAATGACCCTTCAAAAATAAACCCAAGGTACGCCACTATTTCATCTCCAAGGGCATTTTCACGTGCTCCAGTAGGTATTTTTGTATTTGCATTCTGTTTGTCCATCACTGCACATCCAACAGAGACGGGCAGAAATAAAGTTGTACAGCATGATGGTGCATAGTCATGCTAGTGAAAGTAAACGAAATGCCAAAGGCACTGCAACAACTCTGGTTGTGAGCTACTCTACGAGATAGGCTTTGATAATATTTGCTGCTGGGCCCACGCCATTTTATGAAATAGCTACGTATATCTGCGGTACAAATATCGCACTATGCAGCGAGCGATTATGGCAGCCCCAGAGCAGTCTGTGCACCCCAACATTGTTGCGATGTGCGCATGTGAAATGAAATGTGAGCAACAATAGTGTCCCCTCTTTCACCTCCCTACAAGTGATTTTCTTCCTTTTCAAATTTCTTCCGCAAATATACGGAATGCACCTGGGTGGCTTTCCAAGATCGCCAAGCCTCTCCAACATGACCTGCCTATCTAAGCAGGGCCAAGCAAGGTCCATAAAATGTGGTGTGCTAATACATAACTTGCACCTGTAAGTAGCACACAAGTTGTAAGGCGAATTTCATACGGCCTCATAAATGGAAAGTTCATAACAGTTCTGGCGTGATTGGTCAGTACTCCTGTGGTAGATATTAAAGGGGCCATCAAGGCAAAAGACGAGGTTGGGTCATTAAAAATACTGCTTTGTCCCGATAAAAATGATACCAATTTTATCACAATTTTAAACAAATCATTGAGATATTAAAGAACACACATGACGTCTGTGTGGTTGCAATGGTGCCTTTAATTCCCTTTATTTGTATCATTTTCATGCTAGTGCGGTTAACACACACGATATCTAGGTTTTCACTATTCCCCCTATTCCATCACCGCCCATATCATGTAGTGCACCAGGCTTTCCAATGATTCTAGCTTTTTTTTTTTTTTGTGGTTAAAAAAAAGTCTTTCGTCACTGAAATGGAGCTGAGTGAGTTACGTCTAAGGCAAATTATGTCTAACACAAATTGAACATACGTCAAATTGAGCATAGTTATATTTTGTCTTCACTTGATGGCCCGTTTAAAGGTGGGACACATTTATTGCAGGTGTTTGCGTCTTTCTGTGCAACAAATGTTGCTCTCAGAAGACTTCCGCTGCAGAAGTTCCTGGTTGCTGTTGCCACCCCACATGTCTGAGAAGACGAAGCCGCAGATTGCAAATAAGATTAGTATCTTCTGTGTGGCGTCTGTGATAGGAAAGATGAGACAAAGGTCTCCATACCCACGAGGAACACTCAAGCAACTTAAGGCTACAACACAAGCGAGGTCACGAGTGATAGTGGCTACAAGGTCATCTCAGGCTGCGAAGTCCGAATGCCCGAACCAGGAGCGGTGGTGCCAACAACAAGATAACTAAACAAAAAGGAACTGCTCCAAAAGCAAAGCACAAGGACAATGGTAGACAATCAACATCCACAATCACGCGACAATTGGTTGTTTGAGGTACTGGAGTGTTTCTATTAGCAATGGAGCAAAATTGTCAAATTATAGCCTCACAAGCTGCTGATGTTATGACAAAAGACCTGAAAACAAAACAAAACAAAAAAATGCCAGCGTAATTTTTCTTTTTGTAATTTCAGCCTTGGTCCATCAGACTTGTGCATGTTTCTTAGTTTCGTAGATTGTTTTTATAGTAACGTAGTAGTGCAGTTTTATCTTATGTTCTGCCGTCAAGTCTAAAAAAACTCCATAAAGCTAGGGCATTCTTATGCAACCAAACAATGAAAGAAAGCAGGTGATTTGGTCTTTTAGGTTGTCTTTACAGACAAGGATATGCATTACAATTGAACATAATTTTTTACTTCATGCATCAAAGTGCTAACCACAACATAACTTTCTTCACAGCAATTTGCCCAGTCGCACCTGTAGATGTATTTGTATTTTTTTTACAAACGGTTTAGCACATTAACTTTTAATTAAACACCGAAACATAACTAGCCTTTGAAAGTTACAGCGTTGCTTCAGAAACAAAGATCAAGATTTAAACACGGAGCCAGCTCATATTGTTTCTATCCACTTTCTACCATTGTTGTCGGTGTGCTGGGCCTTTCGGTATGGGCCTTTGGCCTTTCCAGCACACCCAGCCCTCCTGGGTTGAAATAAAGTATTGTTATTGTTGCTGTTATTTGTATCGCATGGTGGCTGGATATTAACGAACATGCAGTCACCATTGAAGGCTGCTAATAATATTCCAGTTATCGGTTCAAGAACTCTGTAAAATGTTGTTTACAGCGGTACGTATATGGTGAAATAGAATCATTTTAGCCTTCCTTCATCGGATTTGTTTAGGGAAACAATAGATAAGATAATGCGATTTGAATTTCAAGCTTCCTATTTATCCCTGCCTTTCACAACAAGTGACGCCAAATTACGGACGCCTGACACAAGTCCAGGGATAGCAAATTTTTAGTTCAGAAAGACTGGTGCCGTCATACGCGTATTCTAGAACGAACACGGCGTACTCCCGTTCAGCTCCCACCCGCACGACAGCTGACATCATTTCTGATTACATCACAATTTGCTTTCCCATCGATTGGACTTGCTGCAACATTGAAAAAACCCCGTCGACGCCCGTTGAGACCATGTAAGTCTGACGAGAAGCCGACGAGAGGCTGCGAATAAACGCTCTCAACGTGGCTGCGACCAACGTTTCAGCCTACGCAGAAAGAATCGAAATAGGTCGACAACAACAAAGCGCTCGGATGTCACCATGTAGGTCGCGACACTAGATTCCCTTGTTTATCCTACGACGAAAACCGATAGTCGTCGGGCGATCGGCAAGCTTGCGCGTTTCTTCGTCCCGTATCGCTCGCGCACTCACACGCAACTTCCCGCATCTTTGTTTGTAGCGTCCGCCATGGTGGTTGCCATAGCAACAAGCGCTAGGTGTAATCATGGCGCTGCCGTCGTCGAAGAAAGTCTCAGTTTCAGTTTCAGATAACAGGCGCTTCGTTTGCGCCAGTTGATCTGACGGCTGCCTGACTAAACCGTCGTCTACCGCTGTGTCTCAGCAGGAAGTGAGTCTGCGCTGCTCGTATACCACAAGAAAAAAAAAATGTCAATCGGATTCCTTGGCGCTGGGCGCATCGCGCAAGCTATGGCTAAAGGATTCATTGAATCAGGTGCGTGCCCGTTTTGCATATGCTTTTAGGCCGGAAGTTTAGGAGAGAATAATAGCGGTGTATTTAAATCACCTTTCTTACCTGTATTATCACTAGTTTATGGAGATCTTCAATGCTTTCTTCACTGGGTATTAAGTGCGCCTGATTGGAACAGTGAAAGAAAGTAAATTTTATTACACGAATTTTTTTAATGCATTTTCAAATGACATCGCCACTCAAAACCCCAGCATGCTAATACCGTGAGTAAATAGTACGCCTGAAGAATCAACAAACAGGTGTTTTGCTAAATACACCGACATGCCGTATGCACACGTCCTGTGCAGTGCGCCTGACGGAATTCGGGAGCAGAAAGAGAGAACAGCACGTCGTGAACTTGTTGCGCCTAAATTAAGCTTGAGCATAAGATCGCAAATCAGTCAGCTAAGCTAAATTTACGGGACCTAAATTAGATTTGTTTAAACGTTTGTAATCTAATGAGTTCCCCTTCAGCACATGTACGCTTAAGAAAATTACATACATGATCGATGAACATGAAGCGTTAGTCCCCGCAGCTTCTATAAATCGATCGCATGTCTTCCGTGAAAGCAGCCACGGGGCTTTACGCTAACTTGTAGCAGCACCGGTCCCACAAAATAATAAAAAAAATAAAGTGCTTGGTTGCCTTTCCGTTCGACCTATTTACGTAAACTTGATAGACACTTTAATGATCGATCAACAGGTCGGCTGACAATTTAAATATCATCTCTCGGAAACGGCACCAAATTAATTTCGCTCCGTGTCGATTTGCCTGAATTAAATAGACTCCAGGTTTCCGCAGCCATGCCGGCCATTCCGCTACAGTTATGAAAACCTCAATGTTCAGGGAAGTAAGTACCGGGGCTCTAAAACTATTAATTCCGACTGCACCAACGACCGCAGTTAATTTCATGAGTCCGAAACTGAGGACTTGGCGGTTGGCGTCAGATAACATTTTTGGAAGGCGCTCGGCGGTTTAGGTGTCCATCTGTTTCTTGAGGGGACCACGCCGAAAACCCAGGCCAAGCTATTCGTAGAGACACCGCTACACAAGGCACGAGTGTACTACGTTTTTATGTGTTCTTTTTCTGTAGTTATCTGTTTCTTGTATTGCGATACCTTACATGAGGGTTTCCGTGTTATTAAACATTAAGTTGGAAGTCAGCGCTGCGTACATTCCTTTCTTGTCTATTTGTGTTTTTTTTTTGTACACTGTAGTCTGGCGCCCAGAGACTACGATGAGATCTATCTGGTTATTGAGGTCAGGGCTTTTGTTAACTAACTGAAGCTATCGGCAGTGAAACGCTACCGATGACACAGAATCCGTGGCCTGAAAACGGCTAAACCACTTTAAAAAATCTGTATTCTGTTTAGATAAGATAGACGATATGCACTGTACTCAATGCGCGCATCCGGGTGCGTGCAAAAGCGGACAGTAGGCGCGGAGCAAAAAAGGTCTCTCCTCAAACGCTGATATCGTTGTGAAGTGGTATCGCGTCTCAACAACCGCTCCTTCTCCTTTCTCTGAGATAAGACATGTGCAAGACACAGCGGCACATCGCTGTATGCAAATCGATCGCTACATCCCTTCTATCAGAGTCGTTCTAGACAGAGGAACTCCAAGTTGAAGCAAGGATTCTGCCACACGGAACAAAATTTGTTTCTGGTCGTCTCAAACACCGCTCAACTACATATGGACAGTCCGATGTACAGACGACCTTTTTCAGTGCAACTAGAGTGGACTTGTAAAATTTGGCAGATATCTTAAGCCTGAAAATGGGATTATTCGCAGTCGAAATACCCATGTTTAGCCAACTAAAACAAGGATGAAATTGAATTAACGGAGGTTAAATGAATGAGATTCGAGTATATACTGGGAAACGAGAAAAACGTGCAATAAAGTTTTGACCATTATATCTTTCCCAGCTATGTATCGATGGAAAGAAATGCAATGCTTACGCTCTAAAATTGACTGTAGTAGTGTCTGGGTACCTGGCACAGTGGAATTTCAGGCAATGAAATTGCTGACCAAATGCGCTGTGGCGGCTCTCCGCAGTGTTGTAGATATCCCACATGTGCCCTACCTAGACATGAAACCACTACTTCGGAGTATGCTTCGGGGGCGCTGGCAGGTACAGTGGAACACACAATCGAAAACAAACTGCACATTATAAAACCACAATAGGGAAATACAACACAGAGAAAACAGGTTCACAGAAATATCAATATGCAGATTAAGAATAGGTCACACACACGCTACACACTCATACTTTTAAACGGAACCCCACCACCATCTTGTGAGAAATGCGGACGAAGACTTACAGTCCTCCATGTATTGATTGAATGCTTGGCATACCATGACGCAAGGAAACGACACTTCCCAGAACTATACACCTACACGATACCCTTACACCCATCCTTGTTTTTATCTGATCAACCCCCGATTAGAAGTCGCGCAGCCTGACTTTAAGCATCAGGAGTGGGGCTCGTGACTTGAAAACTGCCTTTAACGTGCATTTTGCTTATTAAGGAAGCTCTCTGCTGAGCTAAACTGAGCCAAGATATCGCCCACCGGAGTTTTGCTTCCTATAATTCAAGACCTTTGTTTTCTATGTCTGAGTGTTACTATACTAACATATCATTCTTCTTTCATCATGCTGGTTGAGCTGACCTAAGTTTTCCTTCAAGGTTCGTAGTATCTCCCCATGTTTCTGCGCCATAAGTAATGACTGGTAGCACGCATTCGTTGCATACTTTCCATTTTAGCGACAGAGAAAGCCTCCATTATCATTCATTCATTACTCCACAGTGTTTACCGAGTTCTCTCTAGATCTGTGTAAATCTACGCCTGATTTTCCTTGCGCAGTTAGCATCTGTACTGACAGACTTTCTAGGGTAGTTATATTCATGCACATTTCAAGCATTTATTATCGAAGCTAAAGGTTTCATAATCAGCTTTAATCATACAACAGGGCTTTTTAATGGCAGTTTTCGAATTACATTTGACAGGTGTTTTCTAGACCCGCAAAGTCATCTAATTCTGTACATCTCTAAAGCCTCTAATATTTTCAATTTTCTCGTATCCCGTACTCGCACTCCCAATCCAACTTTCTAAATACACCCTCCAGACAGGCTGCAGACAATTTTGGATAGAAGATCTCTCCTTAATATTGTCACTGTGCCTTTTCTTTCTTCTAAGCGAAGGATTGTCCTTGTATATACTCTTCAAGAGATTGATGTAGGTCTCCTCTATTTCCTTGTCTGTCAATGTTTCGAGTACTGCGCTGGTGCCTACAGAATACAAAGGTTTTTCGTAATCTATAAGTTCCACGTGGGGGGGGGGGGGTTATTATACACCACAGATTTTTCTGTTACCTGACTGATGAGATAAACGGGATCCATTGTGAAGTAGTGCTTCCGAAATCGAGCCTGTAAAGTATAGCTTTACTTGCGAATACAAATTATGTCGTCTTTTCAGTATAGTGGCACTTTCCAATTCTTCAGTCATTCTTATAATAATTTTTTAAGCCTAATTGGCACAATAAATCCTCTACCATTAGCTGATTTACCGTTATTCCGTCGTCTCGTGTAGGATTTTGAAATGTCTTCGGACCTTGTTTTTCAATACTTACTGTTGGGACCTGGCGAACTTTATTGGTTCTTTCGGTACATTTCCTGGCCTCACGTTGTTAACGTGCCACTCAGTACAGAACCTCTTTGCTTCTCTTATGCTTGTTGTTCAGGCTATTACTTTTTTTGTCTCTGAGCGTACGTTCTATCGACGTAGCCAGTTCAAAACGCGCGCGCGTCAAACTAGAGCCGGTGCTGCAAGCATCCGCGCACCACCCATCGCCAGGGACAGCAAAACCCGACGCGCGCCGCCATCTTGGTTTCCGCGGTGATTCACGCACATCTGCTCGTCCGCACGCCGACGTCGTGTCGTAAACGAGAAGCCGAGGAAACCCCGCAAGCAGGCATGAAGCACGTGGAAGACGCGGCCATACGGGCCGTCGGCAAGGTCCTCAACGACCGGAACCGACCGCTGAAGGAGCGCTTCCGAGCGCTGTTCACGCTGCGCAACCTGGGCGGTCGAGTGTGCCATCGAGTGCATCGCCAGCTGCTTCACGGACCCGTCGGCGCTGCTCAAGCACGAGTGCGCCTACTGCCTCGGCCAGATGCGCGACCCGCGGGCCATCCCGACGCTCGTGAAGCTCCTGAAGACGACAAGGAGGAAGCGATCGTGCGACACGAGGCCGCCGAGGCGCTGGGCGCCATCGCCGAGCCGGAGAGCGTCGAAGTTCTGCGTCAGTACTCCACCGACAAGACGGCCGTCGTCGCCGAAACGTGTCAATTGGCGCTGGCGCGTATCGCGTGGCTGGCCAGCGCCGAGAGCCGGCTCGAGCACTTCGCCGACAGCCCGTACAGCTCGGTCGACCCGGCGCCGCCGCTGCTCGAAGGATCGGGACAACGTGGAAGAGCAGGCGCGCATCCTCATGGACAAGTCCGCGCCGCTCTTCGAGCGCTACCGTGCGATGTTCTCTCTTCGCAACGAAGGAAGCGAGCCGGCCATCCGGGCGCTGACCGAGGGTCTGCGCTGCCCGAGCAGCGCCCTGTTCCGGCACGAAGTGGCGTACGTGTTGGGTCAGGCGCGGCACGAGGCGGCCGTCGAGCGTCTCGGCGAGGTTCTCGCCGACGTCGAGGAGTGCGGCATGGTTCGTCACGAGTGCGCCGAGGCCCTGGGCTCGATCGCGACGGGCGACTGCTTCGAGCTGCTGCGCCGCTTCGAAGGCGACGAGGAGCCGTTGGTACGCGAGAGCTGCGCGGTGGCGCTTGGACATGTGCGAGTACGAGAATAGCTGCGAGCTGCAGTACGCCGACACGCTCCTCAAGGTCCAACCCGAGGCGCTCATCTGAGTTAAGAGAAGCGGAAGATACGTCACTGTGGAAGTGGCGGAGAAAGCCGGTCGTCGAGACAACAGCCAAGCCGGGCAATCGTTGTGTTCGTTGTGTGTCTGTGCGCAGCATTCGGGCGCCTCGCGCTCTAGTTTCATCGTTGTGAAAATGCACGATTCGTTTATCTGAGCTGAAGGAGAAATTTCGGACAGGTGATTGGCCAAGGAATGCCGGTTGACCCCTCGTTGTGTGGATTGTGTTGTTTTCTCGCCTTAAAGAGTCTCTTTCACACAGTTACACGCAAGCGTGTTCATTCGGGCAAGATTTTCCCTTTTGATGGTTATAGTGGTAGAAATGAGGGTGAAAAGAACAAATGTTAACTGGTGTATCGTGTGGCTGAAAAGGTGGTTTTCGTTGTGCGGGTGTGAAAACATCACTAGCTCCAGGTTGCAGGTTGATAAACTGGCTGAGGGAATGCCTCAGCCACACTAGCCCCCATTATTGAGATTCCCTATTCGCAGACTAGTTAACGGTCAGGTTTCTTCCTACATTAAAGGTGGAATGGTAATCACTGAGAATAGGCATACTCTGTAAGAGTAGCCAAAGTAGGCGTGGTTTGTAAGCAACTCCTCCTTTTTGGTGCTTTCTCTTCCTAATGTGAAGCATTATCCTTCGAATGAATGAAACAGGTTGTTCTTAAATTGATGCAGTCCAAATTCTTTGCTTCATTTTTGCGGCTAGCCACTACTTGCTGCTAATAGTTGTCAATAATTTAAGTTTATCTCTTGTGTATTTAGTTCCCTTGCCTTTTACTTGGACTTGGGCCTAGGAGACATTTAGTAAAATTTGAGAATGGTATTTATGCTCAGAAACTGTAGAAAATGAATGCCTGACAACCAGAGGTAGACATTTTTAGTAATGCCATTTTTAATTAGGAACAAACTGAGCCAATAATAATAGTAAAGTCAATGTAAGTCCACCTTGTGATATTGCGGAGTACAAAATAATAGTCCAGAAATTGGTCAAATTAGCAGTGTTCGTTGTAACCTCCCAGAAGCCACAATCACTCGCATCTTAGGTTCGAAAATATTGTTCTTTGCAAGCACTGCACTTTGAGACACTTTTCTGTGCCACGTGAAGCCTGTCTATTGAAAGTGGGAATTCTTAGGGGCTGATTTCTTCTTCAAATGTAGCCATATCCTCTCGACATAGCACGTTTCATATAAAAGCACAAGATTTCTTTTTTTGTGTAGTTTGTAACGATATCTTAGCAGCATTAGCCCCCTTTTCTTCCGATCTCTGAAGTGCCCTTGGGGCATTTTAATTGCCGTTAGTAATTCATATATTGAAATTCAAATTTTTTACAACTTTGTCATGCTTGCATTATGGGATGAAAGAGTTGTGTTGACGTATCCCCGGTTTTTGTTCACGCATGCATGGTTCATTCTATGTCACTTCTCCAAGAGCACATTTCAGCATCTCATGGTGCCCAGAACAGCATACAGTCACATTCATCCATGTTTCACATCTAGTTAGAGGGCAGTGACGTGCAAAGCAAAACTTGTTTTGGTGGAGATCTTTTTTTTGTGCAGGACACTAACAATCTACTCGCAAAAAACATGGTTGGGTGTATTTGGCGATGCAGTGCAGCTTTTATGAAGCTCTGTGTTGTCCAAAATTGAAAGTTTTTTTGAAAAGCTCTGAAGACAAAGCTAAAAATTAGGTTTATTAGTTGGTTTACGCTCTTACGAATGTGTGTGTTCATGATTGGTTTTTGTTCTAAAGTCTAGATTGGCCATATTGCCTGCCCTGCTGCCATGGTTTTGTCGGGAGACAGCGAAACATACCTTTGCCAACTTTTCTGATTCTCTTTCTGAGCGTGTGGGTCTTTTTCTTCCTTACGCCTTCGTGGAGTGGTGGTTTGTTGTGACAAATCTTTGGTTGTGTACTCGGTGCTGCTTGCAACCTCCTGCAACGGTATTGTGTCTGCTGTCAAAGATGCCTAGCGGAGCCTCTTTGAGGATTACGTACTTTCATAGTTGAAGCACCCGGTTGAAACATCCATCGCGAGCATCTTTGTTGTTGCTGCTTTGTGGCGTTCCATGCTTTAAATACACTTGTTTGTTGCAACATGTTAAACAATGTGACATTGTTTATCATTGGATACCGACACTTCACATGCTTTGCAAAGGGGAGCGCATAGCCAAACTGGAATCCTTTAGTTTTTCCACCAAACTTAGACCGCTAGGAAGTCTATGTCATACGGGTTCGATTCCCGGCCGTGACGGCCGCTTTTCTGATCAAGGCAAAAAGTAAAAACGCCTGTGCGTATGAGATTTTGGCTCATGTTGAAGATCCCCAGGCGGTCAAAATTAATTCAGTGCCCTCCTCTGCAGCACGCCTCATCGCCTGTGTTGCGTCAGCACGTTAAACCCTACAATAAATTATTCAAGTCTTTCATGGCTAGTGTGCATGGCACCTCTGATTGGCTTACTTTTTGGTGCATTAATCATTTGTTTGGATCATAATTTCTAGCTAGCAATTGTGCTTCCGCTTCCCTAGAGGGTCTTCTTTTTAGCATCATTTACAGACTGACAAAATCATGTCCCACTTTTTTCAAGAATGAGGAAACAGCGAAGTTTAAAAGTTGGTACCCAGGAGACAAAATGTACATTGTTCTACTAAGCAGGAGTATTGAATATCTCGAGAGCCAGTGACGGCACAAATCGGCCAAAAATGTTCAGTGTTTTCTAACAGAGGTCCAAACACAGGCAAGCACCACAGTGTCAAATTTAGGTGTTCATGGGCATTTATAGGCAACTGCTTCATGTTTCAAATCCAACTGATGACTCTATATGCTTGCTCAAACTCAGTGAATGATGTTGATTGTCATTTATTTGTTGATTTGGTGCTAGATTACTTGAAGCTCATATTAATATATGTGCTTGTCCTCGAAACAGACCAGTTTGTACTGCTTTCATATCAGGTATTCATTTTTTAGTCATGATTGGCTTATCAGGTGTTCCTTAAATTGTTGTGGTATGTCTGCCGTCTGTGTAATGCTGCAGTAAGAGAAAAATTTTGCCCTCTACCTCGTGTTTATTGCAAAGGTTTAAATATGAAAGAATAGGTCTTGTAGTGCCCAAGATTTTTTGCTGACAATTGGGAGCAGGAGGTATAAACGTGCAATCCGTTACTCTTTCACTGCAGCTATCATGTGTTTCCTGCTGAAATATTGATAGTTGCCACTGTGGGTCATGAAATTGCCTTTAACTGATTTGTTCACGTCATCCCGTTGAAAGTATCTGCAAGCTGTATGCCTTTTGTGGCTACTTTTCCAAACACATTCAGGCACTTTCAGCATTTTCCGCACTTCACAATGAGGACCACCCGTGTTTCGAAGTGAGCTGTCGCTGGCGGGGAACTTGTAGAACACTTCTCAATGTCCATTTATGTATTTCTGTCCCTCATTGCGCACTACAGGTTTATCAGTGTTAGAAGGATACCGATAATAGAAGAAAATGGGAAAAAAACAGATTACGAATGACTTACAGGGTTTGCTGCTGTCAAAAATGCTGCCTGGCCAAATGAGTACGTGACAAGTGACTGTTGCAAATGTTGGCGGTGGGTCTAAAAATTGCTTAGATTTCATGATTGCATTTATATGGTGGCTGTGCCAAAGTTCACACTAAGCCGTGGACTCCTAAGAAACTGATACACCGCACTGATCAAAGGCTTCGTTCATTGAGCCACGATGATAAATACTAAATGTGAGTGAGATGTCATCCAAATAAATATTTTGCCTCATATACAGCCTGTACCAAGGTTAATAGAACTAGTTCCAGCTGTTCTTCCTTAATGAAAAAGAATTCATGAGAGCCCATATGTCATGAAGTACGAAAGCATCCCTGTTGAGCATTCTGACTTCAGTACTGAGTATTGTCAAATGGGGTAAACTACCGTTTAGCATTGTTTAATGCCTAGGAAGACCTACTGTTAGCGCATGTTTGAGGCAATGACATAGAGCTGAAGCGTGTAAGTTAGAAGTGTGGGTAGCCCTGTTGAGCACTGAACCCTGGCTTGCACAGGGGGCCATTCACTGCGTCTGTTGTCGTCTTTCCCAGCAAACTACTCCATTCTGCACATCTATTGCAAGCTTGTAAGACCACAATCACGGGCTATGTTTGAGGTTGTAGTGAAGTGTCAGCCTGTACCAATGTACAGATGAAAGCGGTTTTGGGAAATCACATCACTTTCAGTGTGTACATAGCTTGCTTGTCACTACACCTGGCTGAGTGTATGCATGTAAGGTCGGCAGCACAGCATCTTTGCGTGAAATATACATCCAGAAATTCCTTCCGGTCCTTATAATTTGAATTGGCAGGAAAGACTTAAGCTTTGTATCTGTACAGTGTCCAGATATAGTGAGTACACATTGTGCAAGTGGCTGCAGCCAAATTTTTTATCTTTAAGGCATTTAAATGACCACAAGAAGTCGTTCTTTAGGGATAATTTAATGACCCTGTGTATCATACATGATAGTTTCTCAATTTAAAAAGCAAGTCCGAGAGTTGGAAGTTGGATACTCGCTGTTTTCAGGAATCATTGAGTGCTAGTTGCGCAGTATTTTCTGTTCACCTTCAGGACCCATCACTATACTACATCATATGTCTGCAGTGTCTTTTGCCGGGTAAAGAATCCCAGTGGCTGGAAATTCCTTAACAATCTGACTGACTGACCTCTCACACAGCTCAGGCTATTTCACTGCTTAGCCGTCCTAAGCTTGTGGTGCGAGATTAACAGTTGCCAAAGATGAATGTAGAACCTCTGAAAGGGGGATAGCAGGGGGATGTCATTGCCAGTGAATCGATCAATGTTAAAGGCCTAGTTCGTGCTTTTCTGAGTAAAATGCTGTAGTGCCTCCCCTTGTAACTGATTGATTGTCGTTTCATAAGCTAAGCTATTTGACACTGGAAGCAAATGTGTTAAAATCTTCCTCAAGGAAGCCTCGTGGCAATGATTGCCTTAATGGGGGTTGAAGTTTCTTGTGGTGTTGCTTGATCCACTCTGCCCAACACCTAAATTACAGCTGGCTGCCGCTGAAGGGGTTACCCTGTCTTTTCAAAAGCATTACAGGCTTGTTGCTGCTTTTCTGTATATATACTATTTGTCAAGTAGTTTCAGATGCCTGACTGAAACATAATACTACATAGCAGGTTGGTAGCACTGGAAAACACCGTTGCAGCTCCCACAGGTTTTACTGAGAATCAGGGTTTGAATGTTGTTGATGTTAAAGCTTTGCACTGCTGCATGTCGTGGATATTTATTATGTGAGCAGATTTCGTGTACACTGAGCCAGTGTAGCACTGTAACGACACTCGTCCCCAATAAAAGGTACAAATGAAAACGTGTCTCGACCATGTTTGATTTTGTAAGCTTTTCTGAATAGAATGGAACTTTCACATCATAGGGATCACGGTGCTGAACGCCTTGGGAATAGGCTGAGAAATATCAGCATGATTTTGCAATCAGCTTGAAAAAAGTTTTATTGTATGCACGTTGTTTCCTGAATCTTAATGTTCACTGTGTTGATATGGCCGTTCATGGCTTGGCCACAGGGACTCTCCAGAGTGGGGCTACTGCAATCGTACAAAAAAACGAAGATGAGGGTTTGTTCAAGTTTCATGATTAGAAATAATTTAATCATGCTGTTTTAATGATTAATTAATTTATTTGAGCATTATTAATATTGTTGGGGGGAAGCTGCAAATTTCTGTAAAATATGTGTGTTAAAACACTCCTGTGTGCGTTTTTGTGGGAGAATTGACGATCTTGGGGTGGAGACCACTGTAGTAGCCACGTATAGTGTTTCTGGCATTATTCACTGTTCTAACTAAATATTTTGTGGGGTCAACTTTTATCCCGTGTGAGCCTCAGTCACAAGTATTTCAGCGTTGGTATAATGAGGGTACGGGTGTTTAAAATTACGAGCGTTTTGAAGGTATTCAAATGGAATGTCATTTGACTGAAATATAAGGATTAAATTAGGTGGCACGTGGATTAATTGACTGGCGCTTGGATTAAATTGTATGGCAATTGGATTCAATTGAGTGGGAAAACCTGTAGTTACTGCCAAGACTGGTGATGATGCTAAAAGGGGAGCACGAGGGTGGAGTATGTACCTTCCCCTTAATAAGTACCCGCACATCACCGGCGCTATGCGGGAAAGACCACCGCTGATAGCGGAGGTAGCAGGTGCATGTCTGTGGTGCGGTCGATTGTAGGCGCTCAAACTGCGATACATCTAGTGACCAACTACAAGTTTTCCCGCTCAATTTTATCTAATCGCCATACAATTTAATCCAGGCGTCAGCCAATTTAATCCAAGCTCCATCTAAATCCTGCGAATTTAATCCAAGTGCCGACCAAGTTAATCCGGTCACCAGCCAAATTAATCCAGCTGTCAGAAGGTTGTTCAGGACTGTTTTGTGCGATATTAGGCGCAGCTTTGTGGACTTTGTTGAGCGTGGTGGGGTAAAAATGCGACTGTTTCTTGATCTAATATGTGCAAAATATCTTATTTGCTGGTTGTTTACCAATACGCGCAGGCCAAGAGAGCGGTCTTTTCTGATCCGTGTGCTGATCGTCTGCGAGAACGGCAGAAGTACCGTCTGCTCGCGGATTGTTGCGCCAGAAGCCTTGCCAGGGACGTAAGCGGACGATACTTCTGACGCGAGCAGGCGATATTTCTGACGGAAGAGACGGTATTATAATTTGGAAATAATACTTAACGCTGCAGAAAATCATTTATTGATTGAAAATCAGAATGCAAAGAGCATTTAAGTAGTGTGTTTTTATCAAGATAACTTAATTCTGAAAGCATTGTAAAGCGAGGAGCAGGCGATACTTCTGACGTTAGTTATCGACGGCGCTCTCGCAGACGATCATCTCACAGCACGCGGCACCAACGGATCAGAAAACACCGCTCTCTCAATTGGTATGCGCGTGCTAGTAAATGTCCATTAATCTCTGCGCTCAAAATATTTTGCACATAATAGGTCAACAAACACCCACATTTTCACCACAACACGCGCAACAAAGTCCGCAAAGCTGCGCCTAATTTGGCACTAAAAACTTCTGAACAAGCTTCTGACAGCTGGATTAATTTTGTTGGCGACAGGATTAGGAAATTGGTTGGCAGCTGGATTAAATTACATGGCGTTTGGATTAAATTGAGCGAAAAAACCTGTAGTTTCAACTCGTTGTAAACAATATCTTGTTTTCGTGTGTTTTATCAGGGAGTTTGTATTCATCAAGGACACCTTTTAAGTATTAGAGTTAACTGAAACAACTGCCCCACTGTGTTTTTTTTTTTATCTTTTCATCCCGAAGGTGTGGCAAGCGCGACGAAAATCATGGCCAGCTGCCCGGTAGCGGACAAGCACCTCTTGGACGAGATCAAGGCAAGCCGTGTACTGAGGTTTAGAGTTGCAAATGGCTCATGCTCAGTGACAGGGAACTGGAAACACCCCGAAAACACTGTCGACAAATGAAAAGCAGAGCGGGAGCACTGGCTGTATGGTTGCGTGCTGCGCGGATTGAAACAACTCGACAGTATGTCAAAAAACATTAATTCAAATTTGTATGGTTGCGTGCTGCGCGGATTGAAACAACTCGACAGTATGTCAAAAAACATTAATTCAAATTTGTATGGTTGCGTGCTGCGCGGATTGAAACAACTCGACAGTATGTCAAAAAACATTAATTCAAAACTTGAACGAATGTATAAGCAAGAACAACTTTCGAGAACCCACAATTCCAACGTTGGGCGGCCATTGCGCGTCCACTGTACGTCCATGTTCGGACGTGCATTTGCGGACGTATGGCGGACATCCGCTCGTGGATTTCCTAAATTTTGACTAAGCTTCAATGATGTGAATTAAGTGTAAAAGCGACAAGAAGAATGTTTCTCCACTTTTCAAGTAAAAGACTTGGTAGGTCAGCACGCTGCATGCCTTGTATTGGTAGTATTCATGTGTTAAAGTTAGCTCTAATTCATCTTCTACACTTTGTCAAGCAGCTCGCAGACTGTAAGGACCCCTTTGGGGAAGGGTACACACTAACGCAACGGTCGAGGAGATACACTGGTGGGATTTGCAGAGAGAAATAACTTGAGGTCGATGAACACATTCTTCTACAACAAAAGAGCAGGAAATGAACATAGAAAAGTCCCGATGCTACAACCAAAAACGAAATTGACTTCATTCTAAGTGACAACCCGGGTATCGTGCAAGACGTAGAGGTGCTAAGTAAGATTCGGAGCTGCGATCATAGGATGGTTAGATGCAAGCTGAGGCTGAATCTCAGCAGAGAAAGAAGGAAACCCGTGAAAACTAAGAAGCCCCGCATGGAGTCAGTCAGAGCCAGATCTCAGGAGCTTAAAATAACTCTTCAAAACAAATTACCGCTTCTGAACGAGCAGAACTAGGTCAAAGTATACAGGATAAATGACATCGGCACTCAGTGGATCAGCAGCTGCTGTGGGACAAGTAACGTGCAGGGAACAAACTAAATCTATCTAGGAAATTGAAGGAACTAATTGCCAAACGTAAAAACCTGAAAGTGTCAAGTACGGTGGAGCAGATTGAATTACCCGATTTGTTGAAACTGATTACCAGAAGTAAAACAAACGAGATTTGTGCATATAACTTGGCAGTGATTGAGAGAGAGGGAGAGAAAGAAATAACTTTTTTTTTCACATAAAGGATTACGGCGCGTTTTGCGCGACCCGGAGGGTCGCGACGACTTCAGCCACTCGAGTCACGAGCTCCTTGTGGAATTGGGTGTCCGAGTGGCCCAACGCCTCCATCTACTGGTCAGGGGAATTAATTGGAGGGAATGGGTCCTCTGCACAAGCCCACATTTGGTGTTGGGCCGTGGCCCTTTCAACGCAGCGGCCGGGGGGCAGAGTTGGTATGGGTAGAATGCTGAAGGACGGCTCAGCAGGGTAAAGATTCCGTTTATAGTTGACACCAGAGGCGTTTTTTCTCCAGAGTGAGGGTTCAGTGAGCGGGGAGAAGCTCGCGGCGGCAGAGACGGCAATGCTGTACCTCTCTGAATGTGAGTAGACTGTGTCTTGTCGATCTGGCTCCGTGGAGGGAAGACTCAACATCGTTCGCCCGGGTAACAAGTGCTCGGGCTGCCGTGTGGGCCGTCTCTATCCCTCCAATGCCCGTGTGAGCCAGGAACCATTGGAGTTCGACTATGTCGGATGGCGAATTTAGACATAGAATTTTGTGTGCCGGGGCGGAAATGAGCCCTTTGGGAAAGTTTTGTACGGCCGTTTTCGAATCAGAGAATACAATTTCAGGGTGGACGTTTGGGCTAATCCCAGTGCGATTGCCGCCTGTTCCGCGACATGCAGTAATCGAGGAAACCCTGCAAATTGGGGGAAGCTTGTAAGAAACTAAGGGAAAGCTAGCCATCGGAAAAGACAAGATGTACGAACTCAGATACGAGCAGGGTAACATTACGCACAACTTACACGATATAATAAAGATAGCAGAACGATTCTACATCAGGCTGTATGCCAGCGACATTAGACCAAGGGAAACTACTGAGAGTGCAGGCTCAACTTGTGATGCCCACTAGTAAGTACAAAGGAAGTTGGAAATGCTCTCAAAGGCATAAAAACAAAGAAAGCTGCAGGTGACGACGGCATAACCGTGGACCTTTTGAAGGACGGAGGAGATATTGTACTGGAAAAGCTTGCCGTACTATTTTCGGAATGCTTGAAGACCCTAAAGGGCCCATAGCCTGGAAAAAACGCAAACATTATTCTCAGAGCAAAGGGACGAAGACGAGGCGTAGACGGGACACAGAGCAGACTTAACAACATGTTTATTGCACAAAATTACTTAAATACAGAATTCAGTTGCAACAAATGAGAGAAAGAGGGGAGGAGAAAGAAACACATGACATTTCAAGCCGTCCCTCAGCTTACGTGCTGTCAGCAGATAAAAAGGCAATTGCTTTGTCGGTTAAGAGCACCGAAGGGTAGCTGACACACGTGTCTTTGTTAGAATATATCTCGTACGCTTGATCGATCTCCCGTGTCATTTGATTGTTACCGTTATAAATTATGGAGCATTTTCTGAGGTCAGGATAACAACCACAATCTTTACAATGTGCGCCTACATGTCCTTTATCTCCCTTTTCCACATTATGCGAGGCTCGCGCAATCTGTCTTTAACACATCTTCCTGCCTGTTCGATATACTTTTTCTTGCACTTGTTCAGCGGTATTGAATAAACGATGCCATCCAAGCAGGCCACGAATGGCGTGCGATGTTTAGTGCTACACGTATCAGACTTGACGTGGCACCCATTAACTTTGTTGCAAAGCTTGAATAGCTTCTTAGGAGCGGAGAATAGGACGTTGACGTTAGCGCGTTTTTTAATCTTCTTCAGAATATGCGAAAGCGTGTGAATGTATGGTATAGTAGGGATTTTTCTATTATCTAATCTTCTCCAGATTATGCGAAAGCGAGTGATGTGTATGGGATAGTAGTGATTTTTCTAACATCTTTCTGTGTTGGAGCATCTTGCCTGTGTCGTTCATCCTTCACCTGCTTTAGGACATTCTCAGCTACCGAAGCCTGTAATTACAGAGGATAGCCGGCGGCAGTCAACCGAGCCGCCTGTCCATAAAGGCTGGCTTGCATTATGTGAATAAAATATTTGTTAAGTGCATTCGAGACACACAGCTTCATGATTCCACGCTTTACCAATTAGTATGGCAGAATGATACGGGAGCATGGGCTCCAAACAATGAGATGAGCCCAACAGTTATTGTCATGGTAAAAATGCAGTCGAAGATCCAAGAATCCAGGAAGATCCAGAAATGTTTAAAACACTAATTTCTGCGTATACATCTTGGACGTAAAATCAATAAGGTATACTGCAGAGCGCTGACATATACAGTGGGCGTTGTGAAAGTACATTTTGTCCCGACACTCTTCTACTTCGACATGAACAGATTAAAAAGTCTTTAAATTTGTTCTTCACATTGTATGTGAATATGCAGATGCAAAAAACAATGCGATAGTACTCCGTGCGATAAGAAAGTCGGATTTATTGCAGGAGTTGCAGGAATACCTTTCAACCAGGTTTTACTCATTTAACCTCTTGGGAAAAAAAAATTCAAAATGATATTAATTTATTCCATTAGTTGTGGGATCACGCAACTTCTCTTATTAAAATAGATTATCAACCGCAGTGAACTATTGCTGTTAAATCCTAAAGTGCCTCATTCTTCGAAAAATCGTCCATGTTGTGGTTGTTGTCCAGTCCAGAAAAGGGCCGTAGCTATACAGAACACATAAAAACACATATGTGATTCGGTTGTAAAGCAATTCGGAATAAGCATGCCAAAAGCGTCCTTCTTCAGCTTGAGGAAGGAAATGCTAGAAGAAGTAAAAAAAAAGAATTTAACTACCCCGGTCAGTGCCAACCCCAACCACGAAAGAGAAATCCGCAGCAGATTAGATATGGGTTGGGAAGCAGTCGGCAAGCACTGCCAAATAATCAAAAGTAAGCTACCTCTGTCACTCAAAAGAAAAATCTTCAACCAATGCATACTGCCGGTGATGACATACATAGCTGATTCTTGGCGCCTTACTAAACAAGTACAAAGCAAACTTAGTCAGCTCAACGGACCATGGAACGAATAAAGTTGCAAGTAACACTCAGGGACAGGAAACGTGCTACCTGGATCGGAGAACAAACTAGAAAAGAATATATAATAGTTCTAATAAAGAAAACGAAATGTACCTGCTCTGGCCATGTAGTGAGGCGTGCCGACAACCGGTGGACAATTAGGGTAACAGAGTGGGTACCAAGAGATGGGTCTAGTCGAAGGGGAAGGCCATTAATCCGATGGAGGGATGAAATACGGAATCGGGGGGTGAACTGTGGACTCGAGCGGCGCAGGACAGGAGCGGTTGGAGGTCAATGGGAAAGGCCTTCGTCCTGCAGTGGACCTGAGTAGGCTGAGGATGATGATGTGATCCGATGGCATTTGAGCCAGGACCTCAACAGTAGCAGCCCAGTGCGCCACCTCCGTGCTTTCTCCGCGTACTTCCAGCGGTGAAACAAAAGTTTTCGTCGTTGGTGTTTCTGTTTTCGTAGCACATGCCCATTTGGGAAATTGTCAAGGAATCGGAAACTTTGAGGGGCCAATGTGCCCGCTTCACAAAATTCACAAAGCTAGGAACCAGAAACGTACAAGCTGTGGAGCAATGCGTGCCGCTTGACACCTTAAGTTAGTCGCACGTGAGTAGAACAAGTGCACACCAGCCGCGCAGAGCGTTGATTCTAAGGAAACTGTTGCGTGTGCCATTCTGTTCGCCAACGTACTTCCCGCCGCAAGACGAAGCAACGAACGCGAAGAAAAAGACCTCATTACGATGTTGCCGGAGAGAAAGCTGTTAATAAGTATCGCCAGGCTTTCGCCTTCAAATCACGTATTCACGCTTGAGTGCCCCGAGAGATTTTTTTACTACCTTGTTTAGATTCCACCTAACCGGATTTGACAGCAACGTTACAGTGCATGGATTTTGCTACTGTCTTGCCTAAATAAACAGATGACGCCATTATATCTGCGCAGGCCCTTGGTTGCCAGACGACGCACGAGAACGGAGCCCTGGTGAAGGAGTGCGACACGCTGCTGGTGGCGCTCAAGCCCAACGTGGTGCCGGCAGTACTGGAGGAAGTGGCGCCTGCCGTGCAGCCACGCCACCTGGTGGTCTCGCTGGCCATGGGCGTCACGCTCGCAGATATTCAACAGGTCACTATCATGCGTGATTACTAATTTGTTTCACCTCATTCACTGAGGTATACCCCATAGCACGGGAAAAGGAATGCTAAAGGGGTCATGACGACAAAATACAAGTGTTCAGGTTGAAAGAACTAGCCGTTGGTACTCACTCAGCTACATTCCATTCACGAAATACGTTGTTAAACAAAAATAAACGTGAGAAATATTGAGAAGCTCAAATTCATCTAAAATAATAATCTAAGCGGCTGGGAATGCCGAAACAAAAAACAAACGGGCTATAGGATATATACTATATGGTTCCATCACCGACAGCGCTGATGCTATGACCGTGTGGTCTAACGCATTAGATGCAGTGTCTCAAATAGCAAGTTCAAATCACCGATAGGACTTCTTATTTTAGTTGATATTTTTGTACTTAGGTAATATTTTCTATACTGAATTCACCATTTTTCACTGCGACCTTCATTGCTCCGCGAGCGAATTGGCAGACTGCGTGCAGACTTACGCGCTGGCGATATCTCGTTGGGGTGGTGTTGACGTCAGCACCGACTGCTTGCGGGCACAGTGACGAATGAGCCGACTCTCGGCATGTTGCAACACGCCTCTTACGACACAGGGACGAGCCAGGCAGGCCTTCTCTCCGATGACGCAGAGACCGTTCAACCACAGGCACAGCGTACGCCTCTGCTAGTCAACGTTACAATTCCAAGAGGGGATGGCAGACTTATCTGATACATTCTAAAGACTACAACATTGCAGAAGAGCGGTATGCCGATTCAAATGATATTGAGAGTGCCCAACCAACGATAAATTCGGATGCCAAACATGTTGTTGCACATAATCAAAACCAAAACTGGTTTGATTTCCAGTCTTTGAAATCGTCCAATCACGTCGCAACTTGATTACCCGTCACTGCTGTCGTTGCGGCCGCCGCAAATGTCGCATGGTACTTTTTCTTCTTTCAGGCTTTATATACTAAATACTGCTTTATCGACCGGATTAACAATGAAAGGTTTCTTTATTTGAGCTAGTCTTTGCAATGCAAACAAAAACAGATATCGGCCAAATTAACTTCAGTGTCTCTTTAACAGCCCTTTCGCGCT